>OMPJ01010656.1:5199-22944 GCA_900312935.1 Carapus acus
CCACCCTCCTAAGGGCTCAGGGATCGACCCCCCCGCCCCTCCAAACTCCCAAACTGCTCGGCCATGTTAACGTTACCCAGCAGTGCCACGAGCATTCGGGGTGGAAATGTTTTCTCATCATCTCTTTATGCTCGAGCAGCTGTACTCTGGCAGGGAAAAGGTGATTTTTCATTGTTGCCTGTCTACGTCTGTTTCAATAAGAGTGATTGATGCGAGTGTGTGTGCGTGCGCGTGTCTGTGTTTGCCCTTGGAGGACTCGGTTAGACTGAAACACTGTTCCAGTCTAACAGAAATCACAACACCGAGGGTTTTTGGGCCTTTGTCTGCGCTGTGCTTTGAATTTTAAATCTCCAAAAAAAGAGAAAGTGGAAAATAAATCACTCATAGTCCTGTAATAATAACCATGTCATCAGCCGCGGGTGCTGTCCGGTCCTGATTCGCCATATTTCAATTATTCTGACTGAAGTGTAACATGCAATTTTTCGCTGTTTTCTCTCAAAGCATTGCTGTGTTGTTTCACTAAAAGGGGAGCGAAAACATAAATAAATAAACAAAACACTTTGCTGATAACCTCCTGCATTCTCTTCCCTTGCCCTGCACCCTTCAGATGCAATTATTTTTTTCCTCCTTCATCTGGCTTGCCGAGGTCCAACAGAGCAACGAGCAGGAATTTAGACTTCATGTGTTTGTTGTTTGCGATGCTGGAACAGTTTTGAACTGTCACAGTTTAGACTATAGGGAGATAAAGTTTGTGTTTTCATATAGTGTATTTTCCATCTTGGATGTTTACACAAAATCCATTATGCTTCCACTCATGACTGCACGCTGAGTTTTCCCATCGTTATGGAAAAATAAAACAAACAAAAAAAGCATCAGATTTTGGTTTGAGCCAGCGACAGAGATGCGTCCTGATGTAAACAAAAAGCTCCGGTGTGGAGGAACAGCTGGGAGAGGCAACAAACGACTAAAAAAAAGTCTGAAAGCGACGCGAATGGTTGCACCGCAGTGACTTTCAGCTGAATGTTGAAGGTTAATGAACTTCAGGAATGTCCAGACTAAATTTAGCAGACTCAGCTGAAGCTGGTGGACAGACATTGTTCAACATCCACTAAAATCATTTCCAATGTGCCGGCCTGCCTTGGACTGCATCTGCACAGATTGGACTTTGTACCAAAAACATTAATGTTCTTAAACTAGTTGGATATTTACGGGAAATAATATTTTCAGATGTCCCCCAGAGGACAGGGGTGTTTATGATGAGGGCCGTTTAAACTGCAATGCAATATTTTTTACTTCGATCTACAAACGCTCGTTGGAACTACCGTAATGTTCTCATAAGAAACAAACTTCCTGGAATGACTTTCCAATTCTCTGCGGACCTCCTTTTCCATTTCCAGCAGAACATTCTCCAAAAAGGCTGCAGATCTTTGTGACGGAATTCTCTTTTGAAACCCGTTATCTCGCCATCATTCCAAATTCTGCTGCGATATTAGTTTCCTTGTGATGTGAATATGTTTGCTGTCTGCGGATCAGCCTGATGCTGCGGCGGACATGTTCCAGCAGATTTAATTTGCAGCTCTGTTGATCAAACCCGCAGAGCGCGGGACCGCAGTGTCAGGTTCATGTCCTACACACACACACCAAACGCACACCTGTGCGACAAGACGGAGGAAATGATCTCAATGTAAATGAACCTCCCTCCCACACACACGCACATTCCCAGAGGTATGTCACAAGCTACAGTTTCAGATGTGTGGGTGGCAGGCGTGTTTTGCTTCTCTGCTTCCTAATATAGTCAACGAGGGGATGTGTTTGTGCGTTCACCCTGGAAAGTGATCGTTGAAATTCATGGCAACCTGTCTGAGCCTGACGATGAGACAAAACGAGAAAGTTTGAAGAGAATAAAGTAGATATGTGGTCTTCAGCAGTGTTGCACAAGGTACAATCTGAGAAGGGACTACAGAAGAAGAACACACTTGCAACTCCAAGTTTTAGCTATATTTTTGACGCAATGCACTATTTACTACTCGTCCTCCGCTTGTTAGCTGCTGGCAGTGGCCTAGAAACAGCAGGTCTCCTCTCCGTCTCCTTGTACCCGCCGACCCGGGCCCTGACTTGACCTCAGACGACCCCAGCCGTTCTCATCCATCTGCTGTATGAGGCACTTTCCCGACAAAATCATTCAGTTAAATTGGATAAAGGTGCGCAAGAAGAAAAAGAAAAAAAAAACTCCCTCCTTTGCCGTCTCCCGCTCTCATTCCCGGTTTGTGTTGCCTTTTCTTCTGGCATGGCTGGAGGTTCTGATGGACTGAGCTGGGCCGAAGTCCCGGCAGATGCTGGTATCAGATGTACTGCTAATGTAAGTAACATGGATGACAACTTTCTGGAGAGGCTTTGCCCTAATTGCAGGTTGAATTTTCTCAAAAGTGGAAAATTAGTGGCTCCCCATCTGCTGCCAAATGCTCTCTGTGTCTCTCTTTACCCAAATCTTCCTCCAGTTTATTATTACCAACTGTGGTTTACACAATAACATAGTTCTCTGTGGCTCTGCTACTTTTTTGTACATAGCGGCACTTAAACCCTCTGGGAACCGCGGTATTCCCGATACTCGGGAAGGCTGAGAGTGGAATCCGGCGCTTCACAAAGAGACACTAATATATCTCAAAAGGAGGGACAAAGAGAGAACCAAGTGGCCTATATTCAGCATTGACTCTCCAATATGTCTTTGCCAAAAGTGAGTCATGCACAATGAACGGATTGTTCGCAAATCTGCACATCACTCACCTCCCGGCAACAAATGACTTTGACTTTCTCCAGCTCAGGCGAACCTGGAGCGACTCCTGAGCCGAGCGGTCCCAACAGTGCCAGAGGGTCTGAAGGAAAAAAGGGGTCCAGTTCACAGCTGGAAAATAATTCTCATTAATGAATTCTGTCAGTTTTTCCATGTTTTGGTCCCAAGAAAATATTGGACCAGGAAGCTCTGAGCTTCAGGGGACTGATCCAATACAAATGTTCATCCGTGATGCAGGTCAGGCTCTTTGGGGTTGAGGGTCAGAGACGCGGAGCGGCCTGAGGACGGGAACGGGAAGAGGAGATGGATGGAGAACAAGTAAGAGGGAAGGAAATGGGACACAAAGAGAGGGGAATGGGGAATACGTAATAAGTGTGGAGGGAGAGATGAAGCCAGGGTCCTGGGAAGTAAGGACACTGCAGATAAGCCAATGAGCAGGGCTGATTTTTCATGAGATTTTGACCAATTCATCAAACCTTGTTCTAATCTATAGCTCTTAATTCAGATAAGTAATATCAAATATGGTAGAACAGTGAGGCATAAGTAGTATGCTGCACACCAGAGTGAAGGAACAAGTGGACAGGAATATTTTTTTCTTTGGAAATGTGTAATACATGTCACAAGTAATCAAGAATGCTTATGATTATTGATTAATGATGGCTTTCAACTCAAAAGTTCTCTTGCTCCACTAGTCTGGGACCCAGATTTAGAGCTGGAGATGGTCCTCCTTATTTCTGCGTTTAACTCATTTCATCTTTGTGCATGTGGACTTGGACTGGATCTGGGGCTCTGTACCATGTGTCCAATCTGTCTTTGTCTTACAACAATACGATCATGCTGCTGAGTTTTGCCTCTGCTCAGTGTTTTCCTGGCCTTGTGTAGGAGGCCCCTGTCTTTGCTAGGCTCGGTTTCTCTAGTTAAGTTACCGTCAACTACCTCAATAGCAGTGTATGAATTTCCATTCCTGCCATCTGCATTGCACGGGAGGGTGTGTGAGCTTTTTTTTTTGCAAATTGTATGAAGCATCTTTTTCTGATGAAGTCAATTTATGCCTAGTCTTGGGGCTGAGATGCGAATCGAGAAGTCGTACTTGGAGAGCAAAACAGCGTACATCAAACTCCTGACAATAACTTTTTAGATGAAAACAAAAGGGAGAAATAAAATGAAGTTATGGTCAGTTACTAAACAATGGATCTTTAGAACAAATACAGTATAGACTTCAAAGAAGAATAGTCACGGACACGAAATGGAGAAGTAGCGGCGTGGGTGGGGGACGAACTTAAGTTTATTTACAGAGGAGGAACAAAAATGATGAACCCAAAACACAAATAATACCGAATAAATGACCAAAAGCTGAGGCAAAGCACGCAGGCAATGACAACAAAGACAAGGCAGTCATAGCTAAATACGATGCAGAACAGGTAACCAACTGACGCGCACTGGCGGGAAACACGGAGTGCTAATGCTACAACACGACCGCTAACAGTGGCATATATACGGTGGGAGGTGTCAGGGACCACGTAAAACATGAGCAAATTACCTGCTGAACTGAGCCTCAAAGTGAATAGATACTAAGAGATTCTGCAACATTTGAGGTGGTAAGGGAGATTAATAGAAAATTTGGCCCCACGATTTAATGAGACGACCAGCGGTATCCGCACACAGGTATAGAGGGGATGGAGGATCGGGAGAGGTTCGCTAAAGAGAACCTTCAAAATAAAACAGGAAGTTAATAACAGACACTATCAGTGGTGACATTAATATTTTCATTTGGATTTACATGTGTTGACCTTGAAATTTGTATCCAAATGCATTTATCTTAATTTTTGTATACATGTGTCGGTAACCTGCCTTCCATTGCTGCCTTAGCGGGAATGTTCCTTTTAAATCTGAGTAGGAAACATATTAAACTCATCCTGCAGAACTTCCCCAGTCTTGGCCTCTGTTGTCTCGCTTTTCCTCACAATTTGAGTATCATTCATCACCATATTTCAGCTCTGTGCTCACCGGGTAATTTGTTACACTGACTGAGCCTTTGAAACTGGGGAAACAAACAGGCAAATTTGCAAAAGTAGAACAAATCCTTTAGGAAAACAACAGGATCAGATCTTACTGATCACAGCTGCAGGCAGAAATCCCATCACGATTACACAGGTATCAGGACCGCTTCCAAGTGACATGAGTAACTGCTTGAAAGAGGATTTGGGCGATCATGTTCTGTAGCGCATTAGTCCACTGTGACTACACGCATATGTCTGCCCGCTCCAATATTACAAAGTTGAAATATGCAAGCAGTTAGAGAAATGCGCCACAGCCACAGCCACAGGACTCTGGTGACTTCATTACCCAGCTCAGATTACGACACGTCTTGATCACCTCGAGTGTTTACGGCAGGTTTTCCTTCGCGCCGTTGCTGGCGTGACATCACTGCAGTTAACATTTCACCTCAGCCGCCAGGGCCGGCAATTTTCCTCGCATCATTTGCAGCGCGGGACTTTTCGACTGACACCGAAACGTCACTTTAAGGAATCGACTTGCAAATTAGGTGGACTTAAGTTTTCCACTGTGTCTCTTTTAGGTGTTGCAATGTCTTGCACATTAACTGAGAACTGGACGTACAGCGGTGGTTCTTGAAAGCGGTTCATCTGAGAGCCAGACACAATATTCATTTGGCAGCATGGCCTTTTCCGCTCCTCTGGACTCTCTGCGATGGATGCCAATTTCCCGCCTGTAATTTTTAATCAGTCTGTTGTTCCTACTTTGACTGGCGGTAAATTCAACTCCTTGTCTAGCGTCTCTTGGATGGGGTTGACCACCAGACTCCCGTTCTTTCTCTTAGCCAAACCGCAGGCCTCAATTACCCAGCATTCCTTGGAGAGGAAGACAGAGGCCTCACAACAAACCTCTACACCCACAAATGCATTTTTCCGTGATAAACAGTTTGGCCGTTGACACAAGTGCCAGTTTTTGTTGTGATGAGGTTGCTGCACGAGCAGACGCTATTCTTGAAGATAAAATTGGTTGTAAATTCATCCCAATAAAAGTTTGTCTGACTTTTGTAAACAAAGGGCTTTGCCGCATTCTGTTGAGCAGAATGTATTCACCCAAACCTTCTTTGATAGACGGTAAATCCTTGTGATTTGGCGAAAGTGTATGGATAAAAGACTGAATCTAATACACAATGCATAGACAGAGATTTTAATGTTTTCGTCACTTGCAAATCAGTTCCAAGCACTGACAATTGGCCTCCACACTGAACTTCACTTCACTTTGAAAATTCCACAACGCATGGATTCAGACACCGTAACCAAAAGCAGCCTTCATATCAAAAAAAAAAAAAAAAAAAGGCAACACATTTTTAGCAGATCAGCACACAGCCGAAAGAAAATCTTTCAACCACATAATCCTCCTCTCTTTTCTTCTCTCTCCCTCTCTCTCTTTCTCCATCCTACAGGCTGTTGTGCCATCAGGCTTTTGAATAAATGTATTAAAAGAAAAAAAAAAAAAAAAGAAAACCCCACTTTGCTACGTTGGTATGGTAATTATTACCCGATTTGAAAGAGTCATTTATCTTAGAAGGCGAATTGGCTTTTCCTCCTTTGTGCCTCTAATTTCAGTCCCAAAGTTTCTGCTATCACTCTTATTCCCGTATGTTTTCCTACCAAGGTGGCTGAGCGGTGAGGTCATGTGGTGAACATCTAGTTAGGTGCTCAACTATTACTTCTTTCATGGCGATGGAATGTGAAAAAAATTCTATTTTCCATTTGCTTTTTTGGCCTTTTTTACACGGGCTACACAAAAAATAACTGCACTGAAGACAAATCTGTATAACTTGTATATCCTAGTACACATTTCCAACAGTATGTGCGCTTTGTCAAGACTTTCAAATATTGAGAAGTTGAGAATCAAGAGAGTATCATTATCGTTATTACAAGAGCCGTAATATTATCAATAGACTTACAGTGAGCAGGGAGACCTGGAAAAAAAACATCACAATGACAATCCATGAACAAATATTCAGGTTTATCACCACAATTTAGATTCACCAATAACATTATAGCCCATTACACTACAATACCCATCCAATAGAAATGCAGAGTAAAATTAAACGGTACATCATGAAGCTGTACATTAAAGTTTGTCTTGCTGAAATTACGACAGCTCCACAATTAAAAATGTCAAGTTTCAGTGGACTTTGAATATATCGCACAAATTCATTATTGTAACAGCACACAAGGTCAGTCGAAATTCTTACACACCACTTAAGATGAACAACCGCAAAATTCACCATTCACAAATTCCAAAGGTGCATCATGCAAGAGTTTGAATGAATAAACTGTGGCACGTGTATCACTGACAGTACTTAAATACTGTACCTCCCAACAATTTGGACAAGGGTAAATTTCAAACTTTCTGCAGATATCTAAAACAATTCAAAATTAGTTACCGGAAAAATATTCACAAAAAAAGGTTTTCAGTTACTGGCTTGGCAAACAATGATTGCATTTTATGTTTGCTGTTTTTGCTGTTGTTGCCTCGTTTCCTTTTCCATATTGTGTACCTCTGGTGTGAGACGACCCCTGTAACTTTTCCTGCTGTGCCATAAACATCTTTGTCAGGACAGCACACGCTGTGCTGACTTTGGTTGGCGGCTGAGGTGGAATTCGGGTATTTCTGGATTTGGTTTTGGACACGTTTGAAACCAGGGACGTCTGAGAGATGGGAAAGTCAACAAACTCTAGGTTGATGGAGTACGTCTCAATCACCATTTCGGAGTAATACATCCCTTTCCCCCCCAAATTTCCTAAACAGTAACTGACTTAACCAACGATATAAAGGGGGACACGGATAGATGTGAGTAAAAGGCCCCCGTTCATCTGTTCACACCTGATCTGAGGGGCTTAACAACTGAAAGAACAAACAATGGGGCTGAACGGATGGAAAATGAAGCCCTTCATGTGTGCCAAAGCTGTGTTTGACGCAAAAGGTGTTGACGGATGTAACGATAAAGTCAATATGTGTGTTTTTTCACATTCTGTTATCCAGGTAGACGCATGGCTGTGGAAGGGGACCGCAAGAAGAGAGGCACTGTTACAGTACGTGATGACAGAGAGCTGCATATCAAAATCTGCTTTTTTTTTTTTGCAAGAACGTGAGCTTAGTCCCATTTAATCAACCCCAACCACATGTACAGCGCACAATATACTGTAGACTTCATACTGTCAGATTTATATATATGTATATGTGTGTATATAACATTCTGTTGCTTTGTAAGGAGTCTTCAAAACAATGTGGCAAGCAATATTTACCCATGGTGCTTTTATAAATAACTTCTCCTGGTCCCTTATATCAGTCTTTCTTATACTTTCATAAGTTGTTTTCATTCCATGACACAGAAAAATAAAGGGAAAATATCATGTTCCCTCCTATTTACAGTGGGGATGCTTGCACACACCTGTGTGCGTATTTGTGTGTGTGTGTGTTCATCCCTTCTGAGAGTACAGTACTGAACGTGAGATAAACATTTTATAAGTTCTCAAGCTGCTGCAGCATCGGTGCATCGAAACTCTGATCAAAATGACAGTTGAATGCTGCAAAAAGTCTTTACAAGCTACTGGAAAATAAACCCTTCACACTGATTTCCCTAAAGGCACCTTAGACAAAGTGTGTGATCCCCCGAGCTGGGGTTGTTAGAGAGGTTTGGGGTTGTAAATAAAGGGGGCGAGTGAGGGAGGGACTGTTCCGTCACTGCGTGGGGACGCGGTACTGTATGTTGTCTTTGCATAATCTATTCTGTTACTGATTGTCTAAAAGCACAACATTAGCACGCTGGACGCAGACGTGTCTCGACTTTGCGCGTTCAAAGGTAGTATTACGCGCCAGCAGATTTATTTTTTCAATTTGACACACCGAATCAGGTTTGAGCACCTCTTCATATCAAATACTGAAAAATACGCCAAACAGAGCCTGCGCCTTTGTCGTGTACCCGAGGTTCTACGCATTCCATGCGTGTCTGCGTTGGGGTCACCTGTGTTGTAAATATATCAGCAAATTTGCTGAGGTCGTCCCTCCTGATGGTGCGGTTGTACTAGGTTTCCTCTCAAAACAGCATGGAGACGATGCAAAGCACGTTACAAAAATGATAAACAACTTAAAAAAACTGACAGAAAGACAAAACTCATGTATGAAACCTGTGTCCCACCAACTCTGTCCTGCTCAGGTAAAACAATATGACCCAGCTGGAGGAGGACAACGTCGCCTCCCACCTGTGACCAACCTCTCCACACCACCTTCAACTCCTATCAGCTCTGCCTGGTCAGCTAAAAAAAAGCCTCTTCTGCTCCATCAACTGCATTGCCACCATCACCTTCACGTTCCTCCTCCTCCTTCAATCTCTCCTGAGGCTGAGACAGGCTTGCTCCCCCTGTTGGCGAGAGGTTGGGACGACACCATGTTCCAACCCAGGCAGGGGGGGGGAGGGGAGATGGTGCCTCTGGTTCCACAGAGGAGCTAAAACTGGAAAGTCGCTAGGATAGATTGGATAAGATAAGCGTAGCAAAGGCAGGGATCACACCCTGCTGGTTGAGTGGCAGTGGTACACACAGTTGGACAGGGACCCGCCGTCCTCACCGTGGGAGCACACACCCTCGCAATGGCCCTCTGATGAAGATGAAGACAAAGAGAGAGAGAGAGAGAGAGAGAGAGAGTAAGCAGGAGGTTGGGATTTACATCTTGAAGAACACTTCGCAATCGTGAAGCACAGGGGTTGGGAACCTTTAACACCTTAAAAGCCATTCGGATCTGTAATCCATGGAAAACGAAAACGAAAGAGGCTGCTAATACAGCACAGCAATATAGCACAGGCTGCAAAGTGTTTCAGCACGTCTCCTCTGGACAACCACCGGACCCTTACGCCGCAAATCGGGACCTAATTTCCTGGATTGCAAGATCAACGAATCAAGTAACTACCTGTACGAAGTCAGCTTCAGTTTCATCTCTGTGCAGGACTGTATTCATTCATTTATTTTCCAGAGCTATGCAGAGCTACACTATAGTGATGAAGGAGTCATTTGTGGCTCTATGCTCTGTGGGTTCCCAACCCCTTACGTAGCATATCGGAGACCTGACGTCTTCCTGTCTGTCACCTGACTGCTCCGCGTCGTCTTCCTCCCGACAGGAGTCCGGCAGAGACCCGAGGTTGGGTCCTTCGTGACTGGTGCCCAGCTGCAGACGCCTCATGTGACGAACCACTGCTGTGGCATTGAAGGCTTGCTGAGGACGAGAAGAAGGAGCCGGGAAGGTTTCAGACAGCCACTGAATAATGGGAATTATGCGAAGAAAATCAGCACACGGTGGGGTCTGGCTCACCTTCCACTTGCTCTTTGCAAAGTTCTTCTTGATCTGGGCGCTGACAGACTCGTGGATATTCTTCTCCAGGGCGGTATCTCCAGCGATCCTGAAGAAAGAGAGCCATGGGAGCATGAGTCCACTTTTTCCTTTTTCTACATAACAAACTAGGCGTGTGTTAGAGGAGGATGGAATACACACCAGGGGTGCTGCAGAGCCTGGTCGCAGGTGTAACGTACGATGGGGTCCTTTTCCATTAAGTGGATGATGAAGTCTTTAGCTATAAAAAAAAAACAATCGGGGAATCACCATGACGTACTCTCCTTAATTCCACATTGGTTTGAATGATGGACAAACAGTGACAAATTGACATCCGCCACCAATGACAGAAAATTCGATGTACTGACGGCCTGACTCAGTGGCGGCTTCTAAGCTTGCAGCATAATCTTCTAACGTTTGGAACTATTCCCCCCAGAAAAGCTAGAAGCTGCTGCAGCAGCAAAGACCCATAAAAACGACGCAGGGCCCTGCTGAGACAGAAAATGAGCTGTCAGCTGGTCAGCCACAATCATTCAGGGATGGGTGGAGGCTGCAGCCAAAACATACCAGACCAGTGAGGATGTGCTGGGATTGGCCGGCTACAAGCCTACAAATATTCTTTTTACTTCCAATGGTGCTTTCAAAGGCTCCATCGGGAGCTCGGCCGATCCATGATGTCACAACTAGAGAAACAAATCTGTCCAACCGGTACTGGTGCCACAACCCAGGACGCATAATTTTGCTTTTGACAGGCTACGCAGAAAATTTTTTTTTGCTGCGTTGTCACAAATGACAAGCGGCTCCCTATGGCTTCAATGTACAGGTACATGCCTGAAAGAATCTCAGGCTTGTGAGGTATTCTAGGTAGAAAAATCTTCCATTTGGTCACCATTCCTGGTTAGCGATCAGACTAATGAGCCCACAGAGAGAAACAATGGAGGCACTGTGTGTCTGACACGTGACCTTACACTAGGCAACATTATCTGCACCTCAACATCTGGAGCCATGTTTGGTGCTGGGCTTGCACAGATTTCAGGTCACGTCTGAAATCAACCTTATTAACACTTAGAGACAAGAAAATTCATATTCCAAAGCATAACAATATTACTCAAAACATTCCATCCAAAATTGAGATTTATGGGCTGATTCAGCAGTAAATTGTGGCTGGAGAAACTGTGATGCAAACCAGTATCTCCTCAGAAAAACACATTTGATGACACAATGTGTGATTCAGGGCGATATTGGTTACTTATTAAACAGTAATAGTTGGGAAATTTATTGGAGATAACCGCTGGAGACATGACGTTGTGAAATATTTCATGTTCCTTCTCTCAATAACCTAAAAAAATCACATTCACTTACAAAAGAAGGGCTGAAAAGGGAAAATGCAGCTGCACAGGGATCAGATATAAACTGCGAGGGCTTTAAATCGAGACAACTGTGCTGTCCTTTTATTTCCCATGGGAATTCCGAGAGCAACTAACAGCTAAAACAGGAGAGACAGCGCAGTGCAAATGAGGGCAGGCTGAGAGGATTCCGTCTCCCAAATTAACTGTGAGATCTTTGCGATCCCGACGGATGGAACGGGCGAAGGGAGCGGCTACAAACTGTTACAACCCTGATTGAGGCCATTATCGCCACCGCGGCGGCGATAATAACAAGCGGATCCAGCTGAGGTGTGTATTCTACCTGATTCTGAGATGTCGTCCCAGTACGGTGAGTCAAACTCATACTCTGCCTTCAGGATCTGCTCAAAGAGTTTGGCGTCATTCTCGTCGTAAAACGGAGGGTAACCACACAACCTGAGGCGCCAGGGGGAGAAGGGAGAGAGAGAGACACACAGGGTAGGAAGGTTGGCTAGATATCGGATTCCAACCTATCTGAGGTTTAAGGGGATTCGATAAGGGGATAAGTAAATAATTGATATGGATTTTTTTTAAAATGCAACAACTGCAGCAGGCTTTTGATCCTCACAAAGTGCACTTACAGAATATACGCGATGACTCCGATGGACCAGCAGTCCACTGCTTTGCTGTAGGGTTTCTGAGCCAGAACCTCTGGAGCTGAAAGACGAAGACCAAAGAAACTTCAAAAACATCTAAATTCGCCCATTCACCCATCACAACATGAGGCCCAGGTGCACGTTTTAAATACCCCAGTCGCACCGTTGTGACACATGCTATTCTGTGACCTTACCAACATATCCGGGTGTCCCGCAAGCCGTAGACATCACGCTACCCACACCCTCGATTTTAGACAGGCCAAAGTCACTGATCATGATCTTGGAGTCCTCCTCCATACTGTAGTACAGCAAATTCTCCGGCTATGGTAAAGAGGGACAGCAGCAGAATTAAAAATAAAAAGCTGCATCGGCAAAACAAATGTATCTGAAATGAAATACGACCCTTTAAGAAACAGTGATTTGAGTGTCGCTGACCTTGAGGTCACGGTGGACAATGCCCATGTCATGCAGGTATTTGACCGCATCCAAGATCTGCTGGATGAGTTTACTAGCGTCTTTCTCCGTGTAGAAACCTTTTTCGATGATGCGGTCGAACAACTCCCCGCCGGACACCCTGCACAAAAGTGTCTTTCAGTGCGAGAGAGGCAGGACAAAACTACGCAAACACACACACGCGGAGAGAAAACTTGAACTCAGGCCGAACACTGCAGTGACGTGTCTCAGGGGGAATCTATGAAAACAGACAGATTTGACCGTGGGGAGGGAAAAGGCCCACACACGATGGCGAGGGGATACGAATTGAAGCCACATGCTACGCGAACGTCTTATTGTTACCCCATTTCGCCACTAGATGGCAGTCTCATTCTGTGTAGTTAATTGGGTGACGACGGGCCTCAAAGCTGCACAATTTGAACCTCTAGTTGATAGACTATCGATGCAACGTTTTCTGCAGATGAAGCAAGTTGGAGGGCTTTGATTTCCTTTTACTGCTATATATCTATCTACGTTTTTAGAACCTAACTGGCAGCAAAACAAGAAAACTAAGAGCACTGACTTTGTTTGCATAGGTACAAAGAATGGTTGGATACTTTGAAAACACGGGGGTTATGAAAACTACATGTGTTTGTGAACTGAAAAGAAGAACCGCTGACTTCTCAAGTTGTCTTTGGCTGTGATATTCTACTGTCCTCCTTAGCAACACTTACAGTTTTTGTGCAGATCAGGTTGAGTAAGCAGAACTATTATTACAGTGATGCAGTGGGAGAGGCGAATCAGCACGAATTCTGGATGTTACCTGGGGGAATGTGGAAAATAACACAAGCGAGCGACGCCGAGCACAAAGGAGTCTCACCGTCTCACTAACACACACACAGAACCGACTTAACACTCTTCGCTTTCCTGGTTTGATTGTACAAATTACACACCTTCTTGTCTAATCCAAATCCTCTCGGCTAATTGGCCCGCAGATTGTTGTGCTGTCTTCTCTCCTCTCTCCTCCTGTGTGTGTGTGTGTGTGTGTGTGTGTGTGTGTGTGTGTGCGCGTATCTCCTTATCTCCTGACATTTGAGTGGGTGATGTGGGTGGGAGGCTGACAGGCTGCAGGTGTGAGGTTCACTCCCCACTGCTGCAGGAGCTTTGAGCAGGAGCAACGCTGTGTGTCCTTTGAGTGTGTGTGTGCGTATGCGTGTGTGTGTGTATGTGTGCGTGTGTGTGTGTACACAGGCGACAGAACACGTTACCACGTGCAATTAATGGCATGTAATATGGCAGCGCGTGGGAGATAGCACGAGTGAAGAGCGCACACGCGGGCGCACGTGCACACGCGCAAGCGCACAAACGCGGAGGCACGTCGCACAAACCCACACCAACCGTATGCGAATACTCACAGTTGCATGACAAGGTAGAGGTGCGATTTACTCTCAAATATGTCCTCCAGAGAAACGATGTTGGCGTGTTTAATCCTGTGAAAAAAAGAAAAAAAAGTGAAAAAACACAATTGTTATTCCTCTTCTAAAATGAGCGATTGTTTATGCAAGTAATGACCACTTGTATTAAAGATGGAGGGGCGTCAATTAATGCATTCCGACCCCTGACATCGCTCGCTATACAGAGGCGTCGCAAAGAAAAAAAAGGTGTGCCTGATAAGGATCTATCAAACGTGGCCTCCCGCCCCACACTCTCACGGAGCTCCCAGTGGCTCCTGGTCCTATAGAGGACAGGGGTCTGTGTGGTGAAATGCTCTCAGCTAATTGGCTGGACTCCATGTTCCCGGTGCCCCGTGGCTGCTGGCAAAGAAATGAGCCGATGACTCACCACATCCACGTTTGTGTTTTATTTCTGAGTGTGACCGGTGCACGTTAATGCAGAGGTCCCCAACAACGGATATCGGGCTCGCGATCATTACGTGCTGGGCCGCACAGGAGAAAAAAATATACATCTTAATTGAAATTAGATTAAGTTTACTATTTCCGGGTGTTTTATTTTGAAAAATAAATGTTCGCTATTACCGCGTGTAGCTCAGCTACAATCACTCAAGACATCCCCTCATTCTTAAAGATGGTCGGCTGGTGTTGATACCACAACATTCTAACTATTAGATAGTGAGCATATATGCAATACAATGTATGATTGTTATGTTCATAGAACAGTTTTATTACACATCTATTCAACCTGTAGATGCACAACCTACCAATACCTACACTCTTCCACAACTGGGGTCATATTTGACCCCCAGTTAAAATTCTCAAATTACTGCAAAGTTTCTCAAAATGAATGAAAACATCAACAAAGAAAAATATTGCCTCATGTCACAACCATGTTTGGTGACGAATACCTGAAATATTAATATATTACTGGTATTTGTATGTGTGTATGGATGAGTGTGTGTATATGTGTGTACATGTATACACACACATATATATGTATGCATGTATGGGTGCACACATGTACAGTATGGATGGAGATGGATGTGCATGTATGGACATATGTATGGGTGTGTGTATGGTGGCATGTGTGTATACGTGTATTTATGGATGTGAGTATGGTTGCATGTGTGTACATTGTACTTTTTTAAAGATGACATTTTAACGAAGATAGCAACGTACGATTTTGTTGCACTATTAATGAAAATAAAGGACATTCTATTCTATTCTACTCTATTCTATTCTGTTCTATATCTAAAAATTCTCTTTCTGAAGACTCATTTTTGACCCCATGTGTGCAATTAAGAGTTTAATTGCACATAACACAAAACAATACCCCCTCGCCATGGTCGCTTCTGCAGCAAATCTCTCTAGCATGGCACCAATCTGTAGCTCAAAAAAAGTTGATGACTGCTACACTGAAGTGTTAAGAGTAGACCTGTATGATATCACACACACTCACACACACTATTGCGTCTGCTACTGAGGTTAGAGACAGTTGCTGAGTACAATAACAGCAACTTGCTGTACATGACGCACAGAAAACGCACATTCACTTTGCTGAGCATTTGTCTTGCAAAGGAGGAACCCGTCTCTGTTATTATTCACTCTTCCCCCCGGAGTGAGCCTATCAGCTCGAGAGGCCCGTAGCCAAGAAATGTAGAGAACTACTGCTTCAGCATGTCACACGCATAAACAATTTGGACATGGCCGTATATTCAGGGGAAGGGGAGGAGATAAGGCCATCTTGCTGTGCGTGCGTGTTCCCGGGAGACTTGCACACTATGTAAAATGATTTCTGAGCTTTAGATGGTAAAGATGTACCTCGACAGATAGACTGTGTGGAGACGGTTGTATTTTATCGGTCGCCATATGTCTTGCCTGTATGTAAACAAAAGCCGAAAGTGGGACCACATGTTCAAACACACCTAGACTGAACCTGCAGTCAGCTGTGTGCAGCTCAGGGCTGATTGGATTATAGTAACGACTAATGCCCAATGTCCAGATTGCAATAGTGGAGAGAAACATAATGCCAATGTGGGAAAGAATATGGATCAATGGAGGATAATGGTAGTGGATTAAATCTATCAACAGACTCTTTTTGAGTGTCTTTGAGTTCATGTCCAGTCCGCTTCCTCCTCACTGGACCCAACGATCGCATATTCTTGGGGTTAATCTCTATGTATGTGCTAACATGATTTAGCTTTGTGACTCATTAATATTTCTAATCTTTACGGCAGAATCTCAAATTGATTGATGATCCGTGGGAGAAATTATCACTCACTGCAACACGCAGAAGGTAAAGAGTGGACCAGTAAATTCAAATATAAACAGACATTCTCTCCATGGTAAATACATCATACATAGTTTTTTTTTGACTTGATGACAGATTAATGAATATTGATAGATTTATTGGTTTATTGGACCAACCGACAATGATTCTTTGTCTAGTTTGGTTTTGTTGAATGTTAATGTGTACACCACATTATCTACACACATCCACTATATTCACAGTGGCCATCCCAGATGGAAACGGGTCATTTCAGGGTCATGGTCTGATTTAAGCTGCTTAGCTAAATTCAGGCAGTATGGAGCTGTATTTCTCAGTAATACCGAAACCGGTTCCTCAAATGTGTGTGCCGAGTCGGCAAACTTTCTGTCACAAATACTCAAAACAGTGAAACGATTGTGGTATTCCTAATCTGCGATTTGAACCCGATACCCTTTGTACTCTACACGCGAGTCTCGCTCTGAAAAGCAGTTGTAAACTAGTAATGGTCTCCCCGACATCAACATGGTGACATTGTGAGATAGACAGGCTTGTAACACAGAAAGCAATGAAAGTGTCACGCTCCGACTAACCCTGGCCGCCACAGAATTTGCTGGTCATCCTAACAGCAATAGACTGGACCAGAAACGCAATATATAAAAACAGGAATCTGAGAGCAGACAAAAGGGGATGTTGCAAAAGTAGGAGAAAGACTAAAACCCCTACAGCTAAAACAGTCCTCATGAGCGGAACAATAAATCCTTCAGAAGGACCCTGAGGTATTTTTATCTCATGGTGAAAGTCGGTGCATGAGTTGCAACATTTGCAGATTTGTCAGAGTAACATCTCTGGCTCGTAGCAGGCTCAAATCTGGGCAAAAGTCTCCAGATAACCAATGTCAAACTATTTGAAGGACTGCATGATCTACTGCAGATCTAAGTATCAACAAAATCGCCCTGACACGCTGTATAAGAACATTGTTGATGGAATCTTGACAGAGCTCTCACAGAAACTAGTGGCGGTATGCGAGGAAGTGGTTGGTCCGGCATGAAACTCGTACAAAAGCGACACGATTGCTTAATTTGTTAAGGAGATGTTATCCAATATTTACATTTTTACATGATTGAAAGTAGCTGCTGGTAAGTAAGTGTCAACGCCTTGGATGATGATAATGTGCTGTCCAAATTACTCAAGTCGTCAGAGGTTTAAAAGCGGAAGACCAAGTTGATCATCAGCATCTGCCTGTCTCCTCAGACAGTGTCTCCTCAGACAGCGTCTCCTCAGACAACGTCTCCTCAGCCAGCGTCTCCTCTCTCCTGCTCGGCCTGGCTTACATTCAGGGAGCGAGAGCAGAGCCGTCGTCGTTAAAATGAGCGATGCGGCCAGACTCTGCATGTGTCTCCACAAACTTAGG
>OMPJ01010657.1:4264-14953 GCA_900312935.1 Carapus acus
CATCCAGGATAAAAACAAATTTGAAAAAAAAATCCCATAACAAGTTCATGTAATCCAGTTGATGTGTTCCTAGCTGTAGAATATATTTACCCTCAAGTATATTTTATACAGATTGCACTGATACTTTTTAAATAAAAGATCCATCCATCCATCTATTTTCTGCCGCTTGTCTTGGGCTGGGTTGTGGGTTCAGCAGTCTCAGAAGGGAAGCCCAGACTTCCCTCTCCCCTGACAGCTCCTCAAGCTTCTCTGGGTGGACCCCAAGGCGTTCCCAGGCCAGCTGGGAGACATAGTCCCTCCACCGTGTTCTGGGTCTTCCTTGGGGCCTCTTCCCAGTGGGACATGCCCCAGGAAGGTGTCCAAGAGGCATCCGGAAAAGATGCCCGAGCCACCTCAACTGGCTCCTCTTGGCTCCACGTTGAGCTCGTCCCGGGTGACAGGACTCCTCACCCTGTCTTGTAGAGTGTGTCACTAAATAAAGGATGTGTTGCAGAAATTTATTTGATATTGTTTTGCATCCCAGCCACATTTTCCTGGCTCACCTGAGGTGACCTCACAAGATCAGAGCCAAACCGAGCAAAGAGGAAAGTCCTCAAGACATTTTCTGAGAATGTTACTGAGCATGAGCTCCTATTTACTCCTCATGGCCTCCCATATTTGCACCCCTAAAACCAGGTGGTCATTAAAAGAAAAAGAAAAAAGAAAAAGATCTCTTCTTAGAAAAGCAAGTGGTGCAGAATACAGAATATGGAGTCTTTGTGAGCTCTAAAAAGCTTGCAAAGACTTTGAAATTTAATGAGTTTGAACCTGGCAAATTGTTCTTTTCCGACCAGCTGTCATGAATCCACATTCTCTGGGCTGGTAGAATGTGTTTCTGTTTGCTATTATTGGTTGTAAATAGGGACGTCCGATATTGGCTTTTTTGCCGATATCCGATATGCCGACATTGTCCACCTCTCAATTTACCGATACCGATATCAGCCGATACCGATATGTGCGCCGGTAAACGCTTCAGGAGCGCATAGGCACTATTTCGATGTGACGCAAGCATTATTGTATTTTTATCGGTTTTTATTCTATCGGTTTCAAAGCCAACAAAATCCGATACCGGTATTACATTTTTATGCCAATTTCGGGCCGATAATATCGGTGGGCCGATATTATCGGACATCTCTAGTTGTAAATGAGCTGTAAGTCGAGAGAGCACTTTCACCAACCTTACTTTACCTTTTTGTCAATCCTCTCTTTAGTTTTTTGTTAATAGCTGTGCCTATAATCGATCTCGAGGGCTCAAAACAACAAACCTGATTCTAACATTGACATTTGTTCACTGTTCCAGCCGTGACAGTGCAGTGTGACAAATATGCCGCCAGGAGGTGCTGTTGCCCTAAAACTGTTACTTACACAAATATGACATCATTCTAGATTTCTACCCTTAAAGCAAACGTGTCACTACGACATTTTAAGGCTGATTCATGGGGGTATTTCAAAATGACCAATGACAGAGCAGAAATGGCAAAACAAAGACAAATGACAAAGCATAAACCTGGTCGTTGCTCATTTTCATTGCCTTTCCCTCGTCTGACCCGCATCTACATTGTCTCTGGGGGACCATCTGACCATTAATGACATTTCCGTGCAATGAATCTGACTTTTGTCCTTCACCATCCAGTGTTTTGTCTCACTCCCTTCCTGCATAGCTATGTGCTAGCAGCTTAGCCCTTACCGCAAATATGCATCCAGCCACGTCTCATTTCAAAGTGAAAGCGAGTCAAAGTCTGAAAAGGGTGCTTCGTTGTACTTGGTGAAGGCGAACGTGAGCAGAGGAGCCCATATTGATGTTTAGCTGGCTTCTTATCACCACAGGCCTCCTTGACCAGGCCCAGAGGAATGTTTTGGCTCATACACGTCAACAAACGACCTGCCTGTGCAGCTCCCGATCAGATGATCAGCTCGGCTCTGTGTTTACATTCCTCTCCGCGCTCCATTCTGCCCTCTTGTCTGTCCCCACGTCAGCACCGCTGACGAGGCCTCACTCAGTCGAAGTAAATGTCTGTTTGCTAGTCCTCTCTTTGTTTTGATAAGCAAATTTTGGTGTGTCTGCGACTGACTTGAGATGATGTTGCGTACCACTTTGCACCCTGATCCACAAGGTTTTGTTAGAATATGCCTATTACATTTGGCCTGACTGGTCTCAAATCAGAATTGAAGGAATAACATTTGTAGCCATTTTGGCTAATTCTCTCTAAAGTACAAGGACACACTGACAAGATATGAACGTGCTCAAAGCAGTTTGCTCAAAGAACTGCATACTGTGTTTCTGTCTGGAAAGCTTTCCACATAAATCCACACAACCCACACCCACTTGTCTGGATAAGTAAATACTGTATAAGCTTTGTGTGTGTGTGTGTGTGTGTGTGTGTGTGTGTACATTCTAGCTTATGACATCCCATCTGCTGCACAATATTTCCTGAAATCCAGGTACCAAACTCATTAACAGGACATTGAAAGTTTTGTGTTTCTGTGACATTGCTGGTGCATCTTCACTCTTTCAGCTTTTTGGAAGACGGAGGGAAGATACAAAATACACATAATACACAGGGTACGATGCAAGCCATGATTGGAGTTGGTCCACAATGGATCCCATTAATTTTCAAATGGAGACATGAACAACTTGCGGTCAGCAGAGATAAGAGGGATAAACAGGCTTGCTCCTCAATGAGCAAAGTTTAAGAGGTGACCTCTGGCCTCTGGGCTTTGCCCCCAAATCATGCTTAGATTCTTTCCAGTCCACCAGTGAGCACTCCAACCCAAACATCTGCTCACTCTCAGTCACTCGCTCTCTGATTCACTCCTTACATCCATGTTGGTGTCTATTTTTTGTCCTGCGACTCCACTACACTGAAAACGTGATTTCTGTGATTGGTAGCTCATGGAATGTAAAGAAAACATCTGGATACACAGATGTTTTCTGGATATGACGGAAAAGAATTCACCTTATTTTCTCATTTTACAATTTATTTACATAATTACCCATTGAAAGACACATCTGAGTAATGGGCAAAGTTTCCTCAATGCAGCATTACAGGATTACACGGTGTGCAGTTAATCACAGAATGTCATTCTCTTATCTTCCCTGAGTTAGAAAATGCCAAAAGCCAGATTTACAGAAACACGCTGAGAGAAATCCTTCCCATTCAGAAATAATGCAATATCAGGAGATACCTGAAATACCTGAGATGGAATCGACAAGGAAGCGAGCAAAGGAGCAGCATGTCAGCAATTTCACAAGAAATCGTTTTGTCAAATCAAACTAATTCAAAAGCGGACAAATGACTAGCAAGCACATGAAAATATGTCAGATTTCTTCACATGTTCTTTCTGTGTTCAAGAGGAATAATCCCCTTTGCATGCTTAGTACTTGTCAAATTCCATCGTTCTTGAAAGGAGCAGTGAACTTGGGACTGTGCGTCACAGACATGACAACATACTGTAACCCTGACCTAACCCTCATGTTTTTACCAGAGTTTACAAAAGCAATGATGCAGTTATCAGAGGGGCGTGGTGATGTTTGCACCATTAATGGCCTACACAGGCTTAAAACAATACAAGACTCGAACCGAGTCGTGGCACAGGAGAGGCCGAACTTTCATTCAAACAAGCTCAGAGCAGCTGCATAACTCCAACGGATGGAAAAATCTGCTGAACATTGGCGCAGAGGAGGATTCGTTTATCTGTGGGTCAGCCGCAGCCTGCCAGCTCTTGGCTTGTACAGTAGCTCCTCCACTTAGTCTGATTACTCATGCGGCACCATCAGTCTTCCCGATTTGATTGTTACTCCACGTTATTACTGCACCAAGAATGAAGCGCAAGGCACAAGGTGAAAGGTTTTCCCACTCCATCTGCCTCTGGATCTTCTGTGTTGTTAGGGTTTTTATACGCTCGATCTCATCTGTGCAGACTTGTACGTGCCCCTGACAACGCTCCCGCCTCTCTATACCCGATTAATTACCCACTACTCCCTTTGGACTGTAATTAATGGAATGTACCTCTGCAGCTCTTTCTTATTTACATTAAAAGCATCCAAGTCCATGCAGGAACCCAACTTGTCCATTAGCGGCATTACTCAACGAGTCACTCAAGGACTCTCGAGTCAAGTCACGTCAAGTCAATTTAATTTATACAGCGCCGAATCATAACAGGAGTTACAGTATCTCAAGGCGCTTTACAGAATGGAGCAGGTGGTGCTTCTCAGCATGTAAACAGTTGAGGTCTAAGGGATGGACACCCAGAGACCTAAGATAGCCCCCATTAGCGACAGTGGCAAGGAAAAACTTCAACAATCGAGCACCTCTTTCCCAGCATGGAGAATCCGCCCAATCCACGTCATCCCTTTCAACCACCTGAGCCACATGCAATGCACGAAGCATTTATTCCTGCTTGCAGCTTTTATGCAAATACAACTGACTCTCTCTCAACAAGATGAGTCATGGATTTGTTTGCATTTGCACTTGCACAGGGACACTGACATCTTGGCACGTCAGAGATTCAGGGTTCATCAGATGTATGCTAAGATTGGCATAACCAACGCCAGAGACAGTTTCATTTATTTCATTTTTTATTTGTGCAAAGCAGAAAAGTTATTTCACAGCCGAGTCCACGCTGAAAAGGGACAACAAACCTGAAAAGTTATCAGCCATAACCGGTTAAATTAGTTCCTTTACACCTCCTTTTCTCAGGATATGTGCCGAGCTGCATCGACAGCATTAAAACCACATCAAAGTTGTGTTGCAGTTCTGTCACAGCATTGCTCAATAACTCAAAAATGTACACTCTCAAAAGGATTTAGAAACATGGAAGTGCAACCTTGTCGCTTCTCTCATTCGGATAGTTTACACATCCTTCAGTTGATAGATCACAGATGAAGCGTGAAAACATTCGAGTCTCCTATCTTCAACTCATCTATGAAAACCAAATGGGGAAAAGCAAGTGTGATTATGATTTTGCCAAATAATTTCTGGCAGATGACAAACAAAGGCGGAATACACACAAATATTTTGTGATTACCTTGATACCTATGCCAATGTATAAATCTACATATACGCAAACACATATAAAAATACCTTTTGGAATGTACGGAAATGTAGGGGAAAAAATTCAAATTCACTCTAGAGAACAAGCTTTTCTCAAGATTATCCACAAATAATCAGAAAAAAAGTGCTTTCAGCATGGTTTCAAAAAGCACTTGCAGCTACAAGGGCACAGGAGAGATGCAGAAGTCGAGTGTTTTTTCACTGCTGCTATTTGTCTTGAGAGTCGAGCCTCGGGCAGTGTTGCGTGCTAACACACAGCTCGTGTGAAGATGATGCCGCAAACGGGCCCTATTCCAAGAGGCAGGTTTTGTGTAAGTGGAAGACCTTGTTTTGTGAGGCCAAGGTTTTGTGAGGGTGTGTTTTCTCACTAAAATATGGAGTGAACACACTGCGAGTCTTCACAACTCACGACTCTTGGAGGTGGATTCCGTTCTACGCGCACAAGAACGCAAAGAAGCGAAGTATACTGCCACTGGTGCTACTCGTGTTACTCACTATGTTTACATGCACGGTGTTGTTAATTTTACTGGATTTGTACTGCAAGTAAGACTTGAGAGGAAGGCATACATACATACAGTACATACGTACATGGACGGAATGAATAGGATTCCGTGATAAGTCAGAAGGTGCATGCATAACTGGAGTATTAGGGGGTTCCATCAGGTAAAGCAAATTGATTTTTAGTCTGATTTAGGAGGTCTTGTACTGGAACAGCTACATATCAAAATTAATCGTGATAGACACATGGCGCTGAAATCTCATTTTGAGGATCATCAAAGTTTTCATCTGCATGTAAACATACTGAATGTGTCTCAAAAGATACACTTACATAGAAAAAAAGTCCATAGGAACTACAATGAAATACAAAATAAAATGCAGTCATGTAAAAGAAAATCACCAGTTTAACCAAATGTCACCCTTGAATCCCGTCATACGTTTTCACATGTAAATGGTCTTCTCCGAAAGTACCACAGTCGACATTCAAACACGTTCGGATGAACCCAGCATCAGATGATCGGAGAACTGATCCGAGCACTCCGTGTAGATGCAATTTGCAACACTGGGTAGTCACCCTTACCCTCCCTGGACATTTGGGAGGCAAGAAACTAAGTCGTAGCGTTAGGTAAATAAGTACGAAGCAAATGAAGTAAATGCAAATTCACATTGTGTAACATGTCACGCCCAGTGATGGTTACACTGCCGTCATTTGCGGGATGGTTAGTGTCCGACACACTGCATCCAGTCCCACATCTAAGGCTGAACTCAACTTTCATAGTGGTGCTGAAACAACAATCTTTGATGTGTGATTTCATAACACATAAGTGTGTGGTAAACACAGGGATACACACAATGCCAGTATTAAGACACAGGCACCACTAGACGTGAGGGGATGAGAAAATAGGAAGGTAGCTTTGCTCAATTGTTAAACGCAGCCTTTGTTTTGTTGAAGTGCAAGAACGATGATGAAAAATTACGAGTTCAAATTGCTATGTCAATTGTGACGTGCAAAAATCGAGGTCCAAGTCTTGTCAAAAGCCGAGATGTGTTTCTCATTTCAACAGATGAGTAGCACGAAACCAAATGCGGTGCCTTGACTTAGGTGATAACCGGATTAGCCATGAATGTCTTTACAGGTTACGATATTTAGATTTTAGGAGGTTATGGCTAAGGCCTTTAACAGCATCGGGCGGGGTGTTGTGAAGGGAGACTTGGTTATGTGAGCTACATGTCAAAGGAGAACTGACCATTTGAACAGGCGAGTGATTTGCTCCGCTGTTCAAATATCAACACACCAGACAACACAAGTGTGCACCCTATCCCAGATTATTTTCGGACCACCCAAAAACAGTCCTGTCAAGTGTGCTCTAAGAGCATCATGAATCCATTGCCAGCCCATCAGCGATAGTCAGGCTTCTCCACAAACATCTATAAATAATGTACAATGCTCCAAGCTACCCGCTTCAATCAGCAAGCATCTGTTCACATTTTGGTTCTTCCCACGCTGGATTTCAAGAGGGGAAGGGTTAGTAGCTATACACTGATGCAATGTTACCATCTTCACATGTTAGCTGTAAGTGACTCTTGTGAGTCTTCATTTCCTAACACAGGCGAGTAAGTTGTGTGTAAGTGGAAGGGTTCGGACCAAGCGAAGGCAGAGCGTTTCAGGACTTAAGATAACTACAATGTTGGGATGCTCTCTTTTCGAAACAACTCGAATTTTTCTTGTGTAAACTTGGGGAAGATGGGGCATCACCTAACCATTTGCTCAACGTTTGGCTTCTGTCGAAGCAGACCAAACCCTCGCCTAGACATCCTCCCGCAGGAGGGAGCGTCAGAAAAGCATAGCTGTAGAATCTTGCAAGCAATGCCCTCCTTCTGTCATCAGCCACAACGCGTTCATCATCAATACTGCTCTCCTCCTTAGATGCCCCAGATTTTCTTCTGCTGGAAGTAGGCGTCAAATCTGGCCAGCGCGTACTCCTGGAGGAAAGACAGGTCAAAGTCAGACACATAAATTCAGTATACAGTTTATTGTTTATGACACTAACTTGGCCAGTTCTTATTCAATGGATGAAACTTTGGCACAAATTGAACACAAAACTTGTGTGATTTAAGTGTGACTCTCTATTTCAAATTCACCCTTTAACCTTCACAAAATTGCGATGACGTTCAGCGTTGTGTCGATGGAGATTTACATGGCCGCAGTAAGTGGTATTACATCAAGATCAGAAAAACTATCTGACATGATGAGCCCACCCGGTGGGGATTGTGACGCAAATGGCACGCAGCATTCTATGCTAGGAATTTGGTATTGAGCTGAATCAGAGCCAATCCCAGGCCCGCAGTGTCATTAGAAGCAGCACTCTCACCTCCCCAAACCTGCACTTAGGACTGATGCAGCAAATATTTACATTGCATTGTGTTCTGCGACCATGTGACCAACTGTTATCCACCAACTCAGCATAAGCTGAGTGACACGAACAGAACTACCACTCACCAAATAGCCAAACTCGATGGTTGAGAGTCGAGCCTGGATGATGGACCACAAACCCCAGAAGAAGTGGGAAGCCAGTGAAAACCTGAAATCATATCCGATGTTTTCATTGTTGTTCAAGTTTCCTTTTATTACCAAGACCCGGAAAAGTCCATCACTGATGCTCACCTGTTGACCTCGATGTACAGCTCCTCTTTCAATTTCATTTGGGTGTCTTCGGTCAGAGTATCAAAATCTGGATTATACTCGCGTAGGTAGCTCTCAAAGTAATGTAACTGTACGGGAAGGTAACAAAATCCATATGCAAACATTACACAGGGAAAGCTTTTTAACGACAACTGTGTAGAAGTAGTAGTGGCTCTGTCTAGACATACCTGCTGAGCCTTTGAGGGATAGTTCTTCAAATCCACCTTAAAGAAGGGGAACTCATCGCAGCTGTAGTCATACATCCACTCACAGAAGTGGTTACCAATGTCAAATCCACTGGAAAGACAATGGCAGAAAAATTGTCAAAACACTGCGGCGTTTGTATCAGTTACAGACAGACTGACGAGGTGCTCCACTATCATGCAATATGTGGCCTCCAAAAGACATCTGTGATTACAGAAAGCATTTTAGGATCTGAGTATTTGTTGCCTCGGTGGTTTTTTTCACTGCAAAAGGCATCCATGCCACTTTGTTGGAGTGAGCATGGCCGAATACACTGGCCGTTGTAAACCCAGCAAGAAGAAACATGAAGCCCTCTGATGGAAGTGGCTCGACTTGAGTAGTGAGCATTTATTTCAAATACAGTTGAACCAATATTATGTGATATTTGATTCTGTGGCACACATAAGACTTGAAAATGTGTTAGTGTAGTGTTGTCCCTAATTCGCATTTGGCAGTTTGTTTACAAAGCCTCCAGTTCGATACGATATGACGTCATTTTAACATGAGATGTTGCTGGTTTTGATTAAAGTCTCCACATGAAAAGAGGCCCATGTGCGGGTGTCATACAGCAGACAACTACTTCACAAAACACTGGAGGTGGGACAAATGCGGGGAAGCAAAGTCCTTCTCTTGTTAATATAATATCTGACTGTATCTGGGGGGAAACACATCATTACCATGTATGCTTTAAATTACAAAAAAACAAGAAACAAGCAGATAAAAAAAAAACACAAAGAGTGTAAATCATAAATTTTGCCTCATCGGGAGTAATTACGTTTCTTCTTCTTCTTCAATTACCTCCCACTTCTCTAAGGCTTCATGTCAAACTGTTTCTGCCTAATTTCCACATACATGTTATCTGCTAAAGTCAATGAGGTCATCAAAAACTTGCACGTTTGTGTACACTATGTGTAAGCGTGGTGTTTTCAAAAGGTTTACAGATGACTTCCATATCTTCAATTTAAAAATGAACCTGTGACGTGGGTACATTTCCCCATTACCCAAGGGTTGGCCCAACCCTAGCCCAACCTAAGTAAGCCAAAGCCCAACCCCTACCCTCAGAAGACCCTTATTAAAGAACTCTTGTGAATCACACACTTCTCTTGGCCAGGTCTCTATGTTCAACATTCCAGAAAACTCAGTGGTGTCTGGTCATCTGGCCAAGACTTGAGGTCAAGAAATCATCACTCCCCACAGAGCTGTCCATCTGACCAAACAGAGCACTTAGGGGAGAGGGACCTTTTTGGTCAGCTCACCAAAAACCCAATGTCCACTCTAGCTGAGTTCCAGAAATTATGTGGAGGGGTGTCCATACCGGACTCAATCATTTAAGGGCTACACCTCACACTACATTTCATAAAATCCCAGAATGACACTCTCCTCCTCCTCCACTTCCAATGTGCACTGTGATGACTAAAGATGACTATTAGGGATGTCCAATATTGGCTTTTTTGCTGATATCCGATATGCCGACATTGTCCAACTCTCAATTTACCGATACCGATAACAGCCTATACCGATATGTGCGCCGGTAAACGCTACAGGAGCGAATAGGCACTATTTCAGTGTAACGCAAACATTACTGTATTTTTATCGGTTTTTATTTTATCAGTTTTAAAGCAAAAAATCAGATACCAATATTACATTTTTATGCTAATATCGGGTCGATTATATCGGTGGGCCGATATTATCGGACATCTCGACTGTAGACAACTTTGTCATGCCTGATGAAGCCTCATCTCTTCTCTCCACCAATCTGTCACTCAGATCGCGCACCTCTTGTATCCGTTGAAGTCTTTTGCATTGACTTCTCTCATGAATGCTAAGCTATGGAATAAAACCTCCAAATCCAGAGGGTGAAACCATGCATCATAACTACGCATGGGGAAGTGTTCAAGTCACACCAAATGTGCTCCAAATGAGAACTAAGTCAAGGGTCTGAACTTTATTAGAAATGAAAAATTGTTGTTATTAAGACATGTTTTAGTATTGAATAGAACAAATTCTAAAAGACAAAACCTGAAGTATACAAAAACTGAAGGAATCTTAATACTTCACCATTCATTGAATATTCTTGCACACTCATCCACCAAAATAAAAGTTTACAGCGCAACGTGACGGGTTGAGAAAGTGGTGTGTGTGTGTGTGTGTGTGTGTGTGTGTATGTGTGTG
>OMPJ01010657.1:14973-30831 GCA_900312935.1 Carapus acus
CTATCAGGGAATGCAAACCAAGGTCAGGGCTCCATTTCCCAGAAATGACTCATTCTGGAATTTCCACATGCATATGTAGGTTGCAACCTCTCTGTACTCTAAGTAACATAGTTATTGGAGGTGCAGCTACTATATGTATTGCTCAACAGACTACAGTAAATGCCCTGTAGTAATCAGTGTTATGACAGTCTGATTGACAGACAAATTAGCAGTCGTAAAACCTCTGCACTGTCGCCAAGAGTTAAGAATGAACTTGCCAAGCGTCAGTACTTTTCCTGCCTCTGTTCTTCCTAGCCACACCCTCTCACATTCTAGCGGCAGATTCTATGCAAAATTTGAATTTAAAATGTGGTGTAAAAGATAGCTGCTGTCCATATCCCATCCTGTTTATGTTTTTCAACAAGTATAACTCTGATCATTCCTTTGGCAAAGATTTTAATTCTTGCAATACCTCTTTAAACCAATGACGCACGTTTTCGAGAAGAACAGCACATTTGAAGATAAATGACTACAGTCGGGGGGAACTAGAGCACCAGTGTTATAGTTAATACTTCTATGAAAAATCACGCAGTTGCAAAGTTACCGATAATTGTAGCTGCTGTATTCAAAGTCGATGAGCATCAGCCTCTGTTTGTCAGAGTTCTCTTGGCCATTCAGCAGCAGGATGTTACCTAAGGACAACATAGATGAGAAAACATGAGTACGTGAAATGCCAAATTTAAATACTGCACAGCCTTTGGCGGTAATACCTTCTTGACAGTCATTGTGGCAGAACATGACTGGTGAGTGAGTGGAATCCAGCAGGCACCTACGCACAAGCACATGATTTACAGTTGAGTAACAATGAAGTCAGAAGGCTTAGAATAGTATGTCACAACGCTGACGTCCATTGACTAAAATCACGCAACTCAAGAACATAACTCAAGTCTGCTGCAGCCTGATGAATTCTGTCGTTAAATGCTCAGTGATCCTTAAATGTAAATGGTGGGTGTTTTCACTCATCGGCACGATAAGCATTCTCAACAGAAAAAAGAGAATGCGACAATATGGGAATTTATGTTTCACAAACACTATCATCAAATGTTTTTCACTATTATTCAGTCAGAATCACGGCTTCACCTTTGTAATGCAAACATACACGCAACTGTATCTAAATCTGTTCACCTTCTGCCTCAGTTCCTCAATGAAAAAGGAACGAGTACTTCATTAGGATACGAGCCGTTGTGGCATCTTAACTCGCAACAGATGTGAACCAGCGGCAAAGTGTTGTTGATAGCCTCAAATCTACCTCACGAGGCGGGAGCCCCCTGCAGCACTTCCACACGCTTTGGGGTTAAA
The DNA here is from genome assembly GCA_900312935.1 of Carapus acus. Classification (NCBI taxonomy): domain Eukaryota; kingdom Metazoa; phylum Chordata; class Actinopteri; order Ophidiiformes; family Carapidae; genus Carapus; species Carapus acus. Next base: position 16,312 of record OMPJ01010657.1, read on the forward strand.
GTTACATAACACTACGCAGGAACGTACTTGAGCATATCCATCTCATGAGGCAAGTTGTAACTGAGCAGACGGTTGAAGTGACGAAGGTGCGACTCTCGGGTGAAGTTCAGCCTCATGACTTGGCTCAGGTACCTGGTGAGTGTTGATGACAGTTATAAGTTGATGTCGGGTGAAATATTTACATAGCTAAAATAATACTACATATTTGCCCATATCTGCATATATATGCAAAGGTTTTACATCTAATTCTTATACATGTTCTAAAAATTGCTGGACATTACTGAATGATAGACAGAAAGGATTGAACAAATTCTTTTCATCCTCATGTTTGGCAACATCTCTGTTTCTAAGCTATCTTGGTCTATTTGGGAGTGAAGGAGCGGGGGAATTTTATGCAAGGTCACAGAACAGTGATCCTCTATTTGAGTTCTAAGACAGAGGGGGAAAACAGAAATACACACAAAAATCTCTGGCAGAAGCATCAAACACATTTGCTGTGCACTCGCACTTATCCATTCATTTACCCTCTATACCTGTTTATTCCCAACTACAGTCATAGCTCAACATTTATTTTGATAAATATAGATTCCAGTCCAGGCAGACATCCATAAAAACACTTTGTTGTTCTTGATTCATCTCATAGCTCACACATCTGCTGCCTCACTTGTCAAAACGTCATTAATGTTGGCTCTGTCCTTACAAAAGCATTCCACTTTTGTGGGTTGATGTATGAGGAATTAGACGATGAACTATACACCTCCATTTACTGATAAGACATAAGCCCGACTTCACAAGAGAATGTAACATGATATGAAAACCACCTTTGTGACACTGTGATAAGGTGTCTTATGACACAGCCTAGATTTCTGGTTTGCAAACTGTATCAGGTACAGTATGTTTAATCTACATTTGTTAAGGCTCCAACTTAACACACTTACTTCTCTCGAACCTACACTGGATAAAAGAATGGCAAACCTGATGGCAAGGGAGACTTGATAATCACAAACTGGGACAAGACAAAACAAGACTACGCAATGTTCAAACAACATACTTGTCCATGGTTCCAAACAGCCATTTGGGTTCTTTGTTGAAGGGCATCCTCATACAGTGAAATCTGGCCATCTTTTCAGCTACCTCTGCTGAGATGCTGGGGTTACTTAACTCGCATGTGTCCAGTTTACGACTCTGTCAACAGGGTAGAGTGGTTCAAATGTTTTCTTCATGAACAATTTTAAAACTGTACTTCATTTCGGTAATAACGATTAAATGCCAAGTAAACCACACATTTTATTCACAAAAAGACAAGTCCGAAAAGTTGAGATTGAGTGGATCACACAATGGGAGCCCAACCTTAGTAACTCGCACATGACAGTGACTTACAGGAATGTACTGCTCAAGTCGGCCTTGAGGAAAAATGCCATAAAGTTTTGGTCCAAGCTCCCTCTCTGCAAGAATGGCGAACATCACACTCTCCAGAACCATGGCCTCTGCACCCTGAAAACAGAGACAGTTCTTTTCTAAATAAAATCATTCCCAACCACATTTCTACCTGCAGTCCACACCACCACCATCTTAGCAGCTGAAGAGCTATCCTGTCTTAAAATTTAGGAAATGTATGTCACGAGTCAAAGCTTTATTGTCATATGCACAGTAGGGGTGTGTATAGGCAAGAATCTGGCAATACGATACGTATCACGATACAGGGGCAACGATACCATATATTGCGATATATTGCAATACTGTTTGAACAACGATATATTGAGTGTCTTTTGAAACAATTGAATTGTAGAACTGTAGCACATAGCACACACAATGCTGTTACATGCTTAACATCAGCTTGCTGAAGAAATACAAGCATTTGCAGGATTGAAGAAAAAATATGTAAACAATGTTACATTAAAGCTGTAGATATTTTAAGACAATATTTGTTAGGATATTAACAAAATTGTAAACTGTTATTGAGAAAAATAAAGTACTAAGCTCTGCAACATCACTTTTTCAGTGTAATCTCAATAAAGGAATTTACCCAACCGCCTGAATAAATAAAAGCTTGCAGGACTCAACAAAATTAGATATGGTCAACAGTCTCAGATACTGGATTTGATGCAGTCCCTAATAGTAATCTAACATAACAATGCTTTTTTCAGCTGTAAATAAGTTTTTTTCTGCTTCAAAATGAGTTAACATCCTGAACTCTTTTCTTTCCTAACTACTTACACCGGAATGCAGCACCTTAGTTTCATTACTCAACTCAATTGCTGTAGTGACAAGAAAAGATTCCTGATTCCTGAATAGTTCTTTGCGCAGTATCCACTCGTTTATTAATTATTATTACTCGTTTACATTTAGCGGCCGCAGGTTTAATTGCAACACAAAAATTAACAAACGCCATGAATATCTGCATGTTAATCTTTAAAAAAAAAAATCGACAGTCCCGTCGAATATCGATATGATACCGCCAAATAAAATATTGCGATATTTACGAGTATCGACATTTTCTTACACCACTAATGCACAGTATAGAAACACGTTTCCCTGCACAATGAAATTCTTACTTTGCCGCCCTACAACGGCTACCGCATGCAAAGAAGTTTAAGATAATAAAGAAAAAAAGCTAAGACGTTTCGATGAAACATGAAACATGAAACATGGTGATAAGTCTTAAAATACATTACAAATAAGAGAAATATTGATGAAAAAATGTCGATTGTCGGACACAGTAAATGTCCCACACTGGGAGGACAGACAGATTGGGTTGGCGAATATTCTCTAGCAAATACACTTAGGGGAACATCCGTGGGTACAAGTTCCAATTTTATCCCCACCAAAGCAGAGAAGTCACTTTGGCTGCTCTTTATCTCTGACACACAAATGTTGTGTAAGTGCACACACAAAAAAGATACACAGCCTTGAGGCTCATGTGGATTCTGAGTTTCGGTGGAAGAGAAAGAAAAGTCTCTCGCCTGGAAAGAGTCGCAACTCAAAGACATGAATGTTAGCCGCAGCAACACCTTTGATTAAGCTGTAATCAGATAATAATGTAGATGTGTGTATAATCACACGATGATGAAAAGTGCTAGAAGTGCTCACTCTCATTTCACTTGATCACTAGGCTATAATTTGCATTTCATACAAAACCATGGCCATATGTCAGGGTTTACTTTGGGTGGAATAATATGATACAGCTTTCAGAACCACTCACACAATGGCACTGGCCGCTGGGATTCATTAGGCTGTAGTTAAGCAGAAATACTCCTCCTGCGTTATAAGTGGTGTCTTAATTTATCAGTAGGCTAGTGGGATGCCTACCACAACCTTTTACTACCACAACGAAATTCAGAGAAAACTGCATGTTTTGCTGCGTTTTGTTGTGTATATAATGAAATACGGAATGTTTTCAGAACTAGTAAATAGTAAGGAATAATTCCTGCCATAAAAGCTGTCATTTGTAGAGTTCAGTGAGCTCCATGTATTCAACTACATGTTAGAAAATGACACTGGGACTTTCGGTGCCGACATTCCAATGTGTTTGCATCTTGTGTTACATTGTGGGCAAATGGCCGACTTGAATGACACAGATTTGGGCCTGAACAGACGGGTCTTTGGCTAAAAGCCATGGAATGTGCCTCATCACAGCTAACATGCAGGGAGCAGTTCAAAGTAGTTTCTGCTTAGTTTTGTGCATGGACGTTACATGTTTAGAAATACTGTCAGATACTACACAGCTCTCTTGTACTTTGTATCAGTAGCAGCAGAGGTGTTGGGAAGCAGAAGACCGACTGAACTGAATCTGCGATTGAACCCCATATAAGCTGTATTTAGTCTTGATAGAGAGGTAGGTAAGTGGATAGGTACTTAATCGACCCACTGATCTGTGGATCCAAGAGGTTTAAAATAGGTACATTTTCTCTATCAAGAGTCCGAAGACTCATTGGTCATATCCATGCACATGACCCTTGTGGTTAAAAATTTACAGGCAAACCTCTGCCCAGTGTCTTTCACTTCCCATGACCCACTTTTAAGAGTATTACGCAACGCATAAGGTTTGTTTCTTTTGGCACGCTACTACAGCCTTTCATAAGTCTGTGCACAAAAACGTAATCGAACTTGCAAAGCATCACATGTAAAATGGCACTTCAAAGCAAGACAGGAGATAGTCATCTTGACATTTGGGTTGATTGTGTGTCCGGTTTCAACGTTTTTATTTAGTTCACTGGAACAGGAATCCATTCAGGGGTTGCATCTCTGCATTTTTTGCTTGCTTTTGCTGTCAGTGAATAAGGAGCGTTCTCATTGATAAATGCTGATCAAAGTAAGATTTCACCAGTCTTTGACACAGCAAGGTATCCTTAACTAAATCAAGCATTGGGAGAATAAATAGTGAACTTCATTTCCAAAAGCATATATAGGTACAAAACCCTAGCCGAGGTGGGGTGTGTGCATCTGGGGACCCAGACATCTGAGATAGGTTGAGTTTCCAAATACTTAAGGGGAGTTCAATCAAGGTAACGTGAATGAGTGGAGAGGTCTTTCAAACACTTGGGGCACTGACATTCAATGCTGTTGTGTTTGCTTCAATCAATGGCTGGCACATGCGACACTTGTATTGTGAGTTACTTACTTGGAAGAGATTCTCTTTGTTTGACTGTCGGGACTCCCCTTTATTACAGGACATCTATCAACAAAAGAAAAAGGAAAGAAGTATACATGAATACGTGCAAGGCAGACCTTTCACATTGATACTTAGCCCTGATACGGTACAGTATGAGTCCAAACAAACACCATGGGTGCACTCTGGTGCACTATCATGCCCAAGACTACTTGTCAAGCTCCCTTGACTACCTGCATACCAGAGCAGCCAGAAACAATAGAGCTGAAGCAGAGGTGAGAGAGTGAAAGCCAGTGAGAAAGTGGGAGGGGGGAGTGCTACAAACTACTCAAACACAGTGTCTGATAATGCATTTTATTGCTGCAAAAAGGGACTTCATATTTTCACAAGAATCTCTTGTACCTATTTATAATCCATTAAGCTATTTACATATCTTCTTTGCCCAGAGACAAGCCAGTATAGTGAGGGCTGGTTTAATCATTACTTAGTTGGCACTCCAACAGTGACATCCCAAGAGTTACTTAATCATATTAGCTTATCGATTAGACTCCACTGATTTCTGCTAACATGGCCTGTGCAGACAGTGACGGTCTCGGTTACCTTGGTGAGGGACAACACTCTTGTACTCCTGAGGCATCCATAGCAATAAAACTCCAATGCTTACAGATCCATACGCAATTCTGCAGACCTGAGTTAATACTTAATGCCAGGCACATCAAGTCCTGGACGAGCAGCAGATGAACATCAGCAAGTTGGACAAGTACTGAATTTACCAAATCACTGAGGAGATTCTGCTTCATTGCTTTAGCTCCTTGTAACAATCTTAAAATTATCTATTTCTGTAATCATGAACTGTCCCCGTGTTGTGCCTGCTTTGAAAGGCCAACATTCTATCCCACAGAAAAATTAAATTGTGATGTTGTGGGGGAAATGACATATTGTGTTTGGAGCCTTTCCATTCCTTATCAGGAAGCTCCAGGTTTTCATGGTGACTTCATTGTTACTTGGGAGCAGAATCGTTCGACTAACAATAAAGCAGACTACTTTGAGGTTTACAGGTATGTGAACTGTGGACACGACAGCCACGTCATCGCAAGATAAACCACCACTATCTGTGTAAGTTCACAGCATTGGCAACATATCATCTCCCATTTCGCCTGTATACTGTGAAAGAAGGAGAAACGAAATGTTAAGAGGGAGGTCGCTGTTCTGGTTTTCCAGCGGAGTGAGCCAAGATCTTGCAAACTCATCCTCATGTAGTTCAATTTGTTGATTAGTGCCAACTCAGCATCACTCAACATCTTAGGTATTCAAATATGACCGTGGTTCGGACGAGAAAAAGACAGAGACAAGATGCTATTTCACTTTCTGTTCCCCCTATCCTGCGCGGTGCTACATGAGTGTAGCAAACGCTAAGTATATGTTGCGTTTTCGTATTTTCCTGAGATTTCAGATATCTCATACTGTACCGTGTTTTTGGGTGGGTTCACCTGGGAACAAGAGTGCTCAAGGCACGCTCCTTTGGGAAGCCTACGGCAAAGAACACATGCATGTACAGCCATGGGGGTACATCACCATGTACAACAATGGCTAACACGCACTCGCACTTGCTCGCTCGCTCTCATACGTAACAGTCAAATATACAAAAGCAGTACTGCATACATGTACAAGCATGCATACACTCACATAAGCACATAATTTGCAAGCATACAAACACACACACCCTTACTGCATTGTCCTATCCAACTGCATTTCTGGATACCTTTTGCATTACGGGGTGAAGGAGAAGTACTCTACTGGTCATTTAAGATACATGAATGAGAACAATTGTGATAGTTGTAATGTGATAGTTCATTCACTTCTACAGATGCAACACTGCTGTCCACTGATATACACGGTGTTTAGCAGCTCCAGTCCTACACAATAGTCCAAAGATTGGCTTGTTTGCAGTTGTAATTAACGTCACATGTGACTGACAGAGCAGTGATTACGGATGCGATCCTCACCTGCAATATGGCCCCATACAGGCGAAGCAGAATGCTCCTGGGTTCATCCCCAACAGAATCCTGGCTGTCGGGGAGGCTGCAGAGGAAGAGCTTATTGCTGAGACCACCCCTGGATGAGACAAGGTGAAGCAGACACTTTAGTCCCACAAGTTCATTAGATACACTGGAATCTTGTTGAATCTCACGACATTGCCCAAGGCAGATGACTAAAAGGTTATCAAGGATATCTCTAGTCATTGAAGTCTTTAATGCTAAACCAGCCACTAGGTGGCCACCTTCCGGGGTAGCTGCCGTGCGGATCCAAAGCCATAGTGAATGGTGAAGGTGGCAGCAGGAAGGGTGAGAGAAAAAAATAGTGTCAGAGTAAATATTCTGATCCAACGTCATGTGATAACCGTGAAAAAACGGTCACAGCCGCTCCAATTAAGATCGTCCTTTCAACGCATAACAGCATACTTGACGATTGAGCATTGACACAATGCACATCGAATGTACATATTCCCAGGACATGACATTTTCTGCCCTCATCCCTTTGTCAATAAATGTAACAACTGTGTTTGAGTCACTAATGCTTCATACAGTACTTTTGATGATCAAAATTGTCAAAATTAACGACCGCCCTACTTATTTCTGGAATAAACAACACGGAATGCGATGCGTATTCAACACAAAATCAGTCCGTTCCTCGTCAATAACTCTGGAAATAGTGTTGGACACCTGACTGCTTCGCTGATGAATTTTTATGTCATTTTTGTCCAACGGAGACGATGCGTCGCATGCGGCGCATGCGCGCAGACTCCGCCCCCTCCCAACGCGACGTGACCTGCTGACGAGTGTATGAAGACCAGATAAAGCCGATTGTGGTGTTTGGGTGCCGCCGCCAGCCGTCGAGGATAACACCTGTGCCTGCGAAAAGTCCCTCAGAGTGAAATGCTGATATTTTTCTTTCGAGAGGGGTGGTTGGCATTCTTTTCGACACATACCACTTGAGAAAGTGGTAAATGGTGTGACACGACCCCTTTTTTTGAGAACACCAATTCAGATTTATATTCAAATTCTCCACCTGAACTAATCCCAGGCAGGGATACAACAATAATTACTTACAAAATTAAGGGAAATAATTATTATTAACCGAAACTAATCTACCCTTCTGCCGAAATAAAGAGCGGTTTCGACGTCGAAAGCAATTTAGGATACAGAGCTTCCACATCAACTTAACGATACACCTGATAGCATGATGTAATACCAATTATGATTCTTCATAGAATATCGAACCAGTCGGCGCGTATTCAACTAACGTATGAAGAAAAAATGGACCGGTGCAGATGCGTCCTGATGACACATTCATATTTTGTGGCAGGCCGTGACGTTGTGGACATTTCTTCGTGAAGCTGTGAGGCTAATTAAATGAATTATCGTTAAATGTTCTAATCAGAAACGAGCATTACATTGATACAATATTCCGTATATTTCGTTAATCGAACGCATATTTCATGGCGTATAAACTCTTCGGTTGCTTTCCATCTGTTCGGCCCACATTAACCCCACCCAACCTTGATTAAAAGAACGTAAATAAACACACTGACGCCTTGTTATGAGATAAAATGCTCTCTGGTGATCCTGTTGTCACCTCTCGGCATTCTTACCTTAAAATGGCGATCTGAAAATCGCCCTCGGCCAGAGTTTTCCACGCACCGTGGAGAAACTCTCTGCACCACAAAAACGCCTTGTGTCGGGTGTCCAGATCGGGCTCGTCGGGGCGGAGAAGGTCTTTGCAGTCATCGAGGGCGTCGGGCTGGACCTGCAGAGCGTTCTCGGTCACCAGAAGCTCCAAGGACATGGACGGGGAGGAAGACACACCGTTGATGAATTTGGTCTTCATCTTTATTTGAGAAGGAGGAAGTAATGAGGGAGCTGGAAACGTGTCCTCTGCTTTTGCGACGCGGGGGGCTTTATTAGCGATAGTTGGTTTTCTTTGAGCGAGTTTAGATAGTTTTTTGCCTGAATATTGAGGTACGACGAGGTCTACGTGCAGCTAGGCAGTTGGCTGAGGATGGAGCTGAATGAATTACCCCTGGCGGCGGGAGTTAGTTTATCCGCCTCGAAGGGGCGGAGCTGTCGGGAAACCACGTGACACACACGCCGTTCGTCTTGGCTCTGATTGGTCGATATAAAACACAGCCCCACAGCTACCAAAACACGCCTCGTGCTGCGTTCCCGTGCGGTCCGTTGTCACAACCCATGGTTACATAATCCGACGCATGGAGATGTAAACACGAGACCACCGACCGAAGGGGCACATGCACAACCATACATCCCTCACTGTATAGAACCTGGCAGCAAGACTTTTATTTACCTGTATTTTGTTTGAAGGTGACACAACTGATAAATTTTAGCATCCTATGTCAGACCATTAATGAAATGTGGCAATAAAAACTGGTGTTGCCTGCTCTCCCTCTTCTTCTACACGTCATTGTCATCAGTATTGTTGTTGTTAACAGTGGTAGGAGTGGTGGTACTGAGAGTGGATCAGGGGAAGAGGTGAAGTGGAGATAGTGAGGAGGGATGACTGAAGATATCTCGGGTTAGACATCCAAAGTGATGGACAGTGCTCAAGAGATGAGAGGGATAAACAGCAGGCAGGCTGGCATGAGTGAAGGAGAGTGCCAGGAGTGCTTTTTGATGGGCAAATGACATCTAGATCAGGGATGGGCAAACAGCTCAGCTCAGAGGCCACATTGACTTTCAGATTTTAACAGGTGGGCTGCATCACATGCAGACATATCAGAAACTAAAAAAAAAAAAAAACATGAGAGGGTGTTTCATCACTTGCCTTTTAACAGGACCAGTTTTGTACAGCCATCTTTGCCCGTGCATCAAAGTCTAGTGTTAGTTTTGTTGTTGTAGTTTTCCGTATCTGTTTTCAATGTCGTCAAAATTGTGAATTCAGTACTGATCTATGGCGGGCCGAATCAAAAAGACCATCGGGTCTAATGGGACCCACGGGCCATTGTTTGCCCACCTTTTATCTTGGCTGAAAGGGAAGGTTTACCACACAGTTTCGAGAAACTGTGATGTACCTGTGGCTCTGTCTAAGAGACGGGAGGCTTGAGGTGGAGGGGATGAAGATGCTGAGGTTTTCCATGGGGTCAGTCAACCTGGTTGAACAGGCTTAAAATGAGCACATCAGAATAACAACTAAATGAGTACATCAGTGGAGCAATGAAATGAGCACATTGGAGGAACAACTAAGGTTCTGTTCAGGGATAAGAGAGAGTCAGAGAGGCAAGATTGAGAGGATTTGGTTACTTGCAGAGGAGAGAGAGTGGAGGATGACGGAGGAAGACCACAGAGAAGGTTCATGGATGTATCTAGGGATGTGGGTGTTTCAGTTGCTGATTGAAAGGACGGGTGGGTGGAGAAGGGTGATCCATGGTGGCGATCCCTCAAGGGATCCAGAACTAGACTTGAAGATCTTGCAAAAATAAGCCTGAAGTATTCTGCTTCATCTGCAGCGAATACACCATTGTTCCTAACAAGAATTGTCTGAAGTATGGAATTCCCATGGCAAAGTGGTAATAATTCAGTTGAAAAAACAGACAATTTTCAATCTTTGTTTTTCTTGTAACCCAGTGTAATAGATCTGTGAATACACTGCTACACCATCCAGCAAAAATGTTGCACATGTTGGTAACTCTCAAGGCGCCTGTTTTTCCTGTAGCGCCAGTCTGCGTGAATGAGATATTTACTCTCACCATCATGGAACATTGTTTAGAGAGATGACAAATATGTCTGACAACTGGGCGCCTCATAAAAAAGTGAAGAAAAGTAATTTCAAGATCCTCAGTTGTGAAATTTTGCTGAAAGCAAACCAAAAATTAAACTGATTAAAGTCCATGATTTAAGTCCATGTCCACACCTAACTCGCATCCCAAATCTGAGGAGGAAAACCAAGCATACAGTTGAATGAGGGACGATCAGGTGAGCTCTGAGAATGTTGAGTATGTTGCATGTGACGCACTTCCTTTCCATTGTAATCTTCAAAGAAACCAGATGAAGCCGCAAAGGCATTGGTAAATTGACACTCAACGCTAACAATGGCATCTGCTGTTTCACTAAGTCAACTAGTCAAAAAGAGGTTGATAGGATTTTCTGTAACACCAAACCAGTAGATTACCACTTTAAGATGCTTGACAAGTGTGGTGCACTTTGTTTGTGTTTGTTTGTGCGTGCGTGCGTATGTATGTAGAAGTTATTTTTCCACTTAACCTGACTCATGACTTCAGGTTATATCTGTGTTTAGGTGAGTCTGTGTGAGAGTGTGTGGGTGGGGCGGCTCCCGCCTCGGGTGAGGGTGTGAGTGGTTCCCACAGAGGAACAAACGGAGTATCACGTTTGTTTACTCTTTTTTGTAGAGAGCTCTGGAGGACACGTTGGGGGTTCAGCCTGGGAACAAAGCAAGTCATGAGAAGTGATCTCAACAGGGAAAATAAGAACAAAAACCCGCTACCAGCAAATGATGATATTTGTTTTTATTCTGGCTTGTACGGTTAAGGGGACAGGAACTGTACACAAATTCCATGTGTGTCACATGTTTGGTGACACACTTGGCAGTAGACCGGATAATGATTCTGATCTAACGGAAAAAGAAGGCCAGTCGCTTCCATGGGAGGGGTTAGCAAACAGCGGCTACACCCAGCTCCGGGGGGTATTGCTATTTCACAGCACCACCTACTGGTGAATTTACAAAACTAAACACAACTGATACCAGTAACACTAAACACAACTGATCTATTTATCTATCAATCTAATCAATTATGCACAAAAAATACACTATGTACACACTAATTGCTAGATATCTATCTATCTATCTATCTATCTATCTATCTATCTAGATAGATAGATAGATAGATAGATAGATAGATAGATAGATAGATAGATAGATAGATAGCCCGAGGAATGGATGTGGAAGGTAAAGGCTAGCGTAGTCCCCGTGATTGTAGGAGAACTTGGAGCAGTGCCCCTCAAACTCCCAAGAGGGTTGAGGGAGGACATAAATATACTCACCTGAACACAGATATATGAGTGTGTGTGTGTGTGTATACAGTACTGGCCAAAAGTTTGGACACACCATTTAAGGTGACGACCCCTTGAAGCTCGGCCAAAAGTTTGGACACACCATTTCAGGTGACGACCCTTTGAAGCTTATTCAGAGAATGCCAAGAGTATGCAAAGCAGTAATCAGAGCAATGAGTGGCTATTTTGAAGAAACTAGAATATAACACATTTTATTTCACTATTTCATGTTAAGGACATAAGTCCACGTCTTCATTCATAGTTTTAATGCCTTAAGTGAGAATCTACAATGTAAATAGTCATGGAAATAAAGAAAACACATTGAATGAGAAGGTTTGTCCAAACTTTTGGCCTGTACTGTATGTATATACGTATATGTGTATGGGCCCTCATCCGACATTCAATTTTGTCTCCTAATCTCTAATGTCAATACACAAACGACTGGCAGGATGCGTCTTAAACCCCGCTTGTCGGCGACAGAGACGAACATGACACATGCGTCCCCGCGCACTTTGATGACGTCGTAATCATCTCCAACGTTAACAACAACACATACCAGCTGGTCAGCAGGCGGCTAGCCGGCCTAGCTCCTCTGTCTGTTGTAGTTTTTTCTTTGTTTATAAAAAAAAAATGTTTAGACGCTGTAGACGCTACAATACGCGCCAATCGCTTTTTTTCGCATAGAAGTATCTTTGTCACATACACGATTGCTGCAGTGCCTTTGTCTTGTTAAAGTACTCGGAGTGCCTGTCTGCAGTTAGCCCTGGAAGTGCCGACCGACAGGAGGAAGACTGCTTTCTTGTAAGGTAGCCTCGTAAGTCTTCGTCAAAAATGCGAACAACGACATACAAATGAGCATAAACTGCATTGAATGTCCTCACAATTGTGCAATAGTAACCGGTAAAAACTGCCCCGACTCAGACCTCGCAGGATTATCTATTTTACTGAGGGGAACCCCTCAAAAGAATCGATAAAATACGTACCTTATCTACCTATCAGGATTGAGCATTAAACTAGTGATACAATAATCTATCAGACTAATCGAGTAATTTAAAGTAAGCAGTAATTCCTATGTACCATCACATCATATCACCTAGCAGACCTTTGCCATCGTAAGGGAAATTTGTCATTTGCTCCCTCCTAATGCTCTCCAATTACTTTGCAGGACTAAGTATACAGCCCCAATAACTGTTTTGTAATGGTAACAAATATTGAATGTGGCTAGTGTGTCAACAAGTGCTGTGTTTGGTCTCAGGAATATCGCAACTTGAAGGATGGAAGGTCAGTTTAAGATCCCATTTAAGGTGTTTTCAGCATAGGGTATTGCAACTGAACTGAGGAGCCTGGAGGATTATTATTACCAGCTTTCAACATAAAGTATAAAGTGTCTGGTAATGGTGTAAAGATATGATTATTACACACTGTCACAATAAATTCCTTTGTGATTTCTTGTTTTGTTGATCAGTGGTAGAGGACTTTCATGACGCAAAACACTAAAATCTCAACTTAAATGAAGTTGAGCATTGGAGAGTGCTGGAGCGATGTTGAATCGCCTCAGCTGAGGTGTCCAGATCTATGAGGACATGGAGCAAACACAGTCACTCTTCGATCGCCACAGTACTAATGATTAATAGTAATTCCACCGGCTGCCAATGTCTCTATCATTGTTTGAATTATTTACACTCTAGCATCTAAGACAACCCCTCAAAATATGCTGAAATGATAAAACACAAATTGCTCTTCTGCAGACAAAAAGTGGCTGACCATTCTGCATTTGTATTGATAGCTAGACAGCCTGCGGCTGTTCCTGCACAACTAATTTTCACGTCTTTTTGTGTTTTTCAGCTACTGATTCAGCCAGTCAGGGATTAAATAATATAGCAATGTTGGACCACATTTGACCTCCACCAATGACCACTAACGTCATCCTATCGTCAGTCATCATGTCACCTCGCAAGAGGCCCCTGGTTCCTGTTAGCAGTCGACGAAAAACAGCAGACGAGTTTTTCCCTTTCAATTATCTGCCTGTCGAGTGTCAGCTGCACGTCCTGTCTTTTCTTAACGAGGTGGACAAGTGCAGCTGTGCACTGGTCTGCTCCAGCTGGAGCTGCCTCGTCCGCTCGTGGAAGCTGTGGCGGGTAGCAAACTATTCCCGACGTGGCGTCTTCCACTTGGGTCAAGAGGGACTCCTTGTTTCCAACCGGGAATTTGAGAGGTGGAAAGCCTGGGTCCACCACTACACTCACCACCTCGTCTCTCGCCGGGCGAGCCTGCTCACACTCAAGGCCAGCTTTGACCTGGGGGACCGCTGCAACAAATGGGGGGAACTGCTGAACCACCTGCTTGACAACGTCCACTGTAGAGACCTCAGCCACCTGGACCTCAACTGGACCTTCACCCTTCTCGAGCCTCTGGATCTTCGGGTCCATTCCAGCTCCAGCTCTCACCAGGAGAGCTTCACCAAGATGGACCAGGTCAAGAGTTATATTCATACCAGTTTGTAACATCGGATGAGACAAGATAAAACAAATGCACAAAAAGATGATGGGGAAAAATGAGCAAAAAGAGTTTGAAATTACATGAAATCTACGTGGATGGAGCCATCACAAAATAATACATATAAAAAATTATACATAACTTCCAGATAATAATCAATAATAACAATCCAGAGAAAGAAGACAAACAAACTGATCATATCCACACAGGAAAAGTAAACAGTTAACTAAGAGTATAAACAAAAGCCAATTAACAGCATATTGCATAATTGACTGATTATTGCTTATTTCAAACAAAGCCTGTAACAGTTGGATAGGCAGACAATTGTTCAAT
>OMPJ01010657.1:30851-47464 GCA_900312935.1 Carapus acus
CAACTGGACCTTCACCCTTCTCGAGCCTCTGGATCTTCGGGTCCATTCCAGCTCCAGCTCTCACCAGGAGAGCTTCACCAAGATGGACCAGGTCAAGAGTTAGATTTATACCAGTTTGTAACATCGGATGAGACAAGATAAAACAAATGCACAAAAAGATGATGGGGAAAAATGAGCAAAAAGAGTTTGAAATTACATGAAATCTACGTGGATGGAGCCATCACAAAATAATACATATAAAGAATTAGCGATGTCCGATATTGGCTTTTTTGCCGATACCCGATATGCCGATATTGTCCAACTCTCAATTTACCGATACCGATAACAGCCGATTCCGATATGTGCGCCGGTAAATGCTTCAGGAGCGCATAGGCACTATTTCGGTGTAACGCAAGCATTATTCTATTTTTATCGGTTTTTATTTTATCGGTTTTAAAGCAAAAAAATCCGATACCGATATTACATTTTTATGCCAATATCGGGCCAATAATATCGGTGGGCCGATATTATCGGACATATCTAATAATAATGAATAATAATGCACTTAGGAAAAATAAACAGTTAACTAAGGGTATAAACAAAAGCCAATTAACAGCATATTGCATAATTGACTGATTATTGCTTATTTCAAACAAAGCCTGTAACAGTTGGATATGCAGACAATTGTTCAATCTCGTCACATGTCTGTTTGATTTGTTTTGACAGGTGACCAGTTTCCAAGGGCTGCTGACTAAACTCACTCACAGCTGTCCCCGCATCTCCAAAATGCGTTTACATTTTGACTGGTCAGATGTGTCGGTGTCACTTCTCACCCAGTTCCAGCAGCTGCGGGTCCTTGAACTCAAGTACTTCTGGGTCTTCAAGGGAGTCGCACCCTCCACCCTGCACACCCTGACCAAGTCTCTTCCAAACCTCAAGTCCCTGACTTTACACATCCTGGTTCCACTGAGGAATCTTGGCATCTCCTACACGCTGGAGTCACTCTGTTTGGAGTTTCTGGATGTGTCGCCCAGTCGGGGTCTCGTCTTCTCCTGCCTGAAGCTGCCTGCGTTGCGTGAACTTCGAGCCAAGAAAATTGTCCGTGGCATCACGCTGGACCGGAGGACAAGACTGAGCATCCAGAGCCGCTGGCCGTGCCTGTACCATGTCCTCCGGGACGGGGCTCCAAAGCTTCAAGCCCTCAACAATGAGAGACTGTTGCCTACCTGGAGGGAGGAGAGCTATGGTGAGCTGTCCACCATCTTGGATCAGTCCTGCTACTGTGTTCAGCATCTTGACAGCTGGCTCTGGTAGAAGACTGTCCCGTGGAAATAGAAAAGCTCAGTCTAAAGTCATTTACATCTATTTTTCTATTAGCAGAAAAATTAGGTGCTTGAAACATCGATTGCACAATGCTGTGCTGGCCTCGTTCTGGAAAATGGACATGCGCGGTGCCAGCTTTGCACAGCAGTGCTAATCTAAGAGATGTGGACCATTTCTTGAGGAAGAGCAGACCAAATGACAGAGCATGATTGTTTCCAACCTCATTCCTAATAGAAAAGCAACAGCGTGGTATACTGTAGATTCAGTTGTCAGTGGAGCAGCTGTTAGAGTTTTTCAAATATTATGTCTGCACTGCAGATGAAACGTAGCTTGGACCGACAGGCCACGCTCTGAACAAGTGAGACAGAGAAAGGACAACGCAGTATGTGAACCTCGTAATCACGACATTACAGCTCTCATCATTCCTTTTGAGACGGCGAACTACATCATGCAACAAACGGATCTAGCACTGAGCCCAACCAGCAGCAAATCAGGTTGAAGGGTTCAGCTTGCTGTCCTCCACCGAGCCGTGGCACCCTCACAGTGTCATCGTCGATGCCCCACAGATGGGGCAGAGGGTCTCGAATCTGTTTTTTTTTTCCTTTTTACAATCCATATCTGACTCTGGGGTAAAAATGCCAGTACCTGGAATTGGTTGGACCAAATATGTTTAATGTCTCATGCATTTTACTCAGTGAGTACCACTGAGACCAGCAGCTCAAGCCATGATTGAGATGGTGCAAGGTGAACTGTTGCCCTTCAGGACTGCTTCACGGCTCATCAGGACGTGTGTCAGCACTGGACCCATTGCACTCCAAACATTCTCTGACTGAATTCCAGCTTGTTTTTATCAGGAGGTTTTCGACTCTGCTCGCCCTTTATGTTTTATCATGTGTGATGCTTTTCTTAAAGCAGCAGGAACAATAATGTGATGATTTTTGAAAGGGTTTCGATGATTTAATGAAACTGTTGTGAAGTGAAGCTAATTAAAGTTTAGAATTTGCACTTTCCTCTGCTGTTGTCGATCGTTTCTAGAATAACCGCAGTAAATGAAAGACCAAAATCCACTTAAATCCCTTAGTGGATCAACTGCCTCTAAGTGATTCTATGTAATACGTCCTCTAGAAGATTGTGAAGGTATTCTTCGTCTTTATCTCAAGGTTCACCTGTTGGATTTGCACTGGTGACAAACGAAACTAACCTCTTTCCCACCAGCAGAGGTCACTATTCTCAAAGCTCTCAAAAGAAGAGCCCTCGAACTCAAAACTCAATTCAAACATGCTTTTGTTTACACTTGTACTTGTCTTCTTAATATTCAAGGTCTTACATTTGTTGCAAGGAAACTTCAAGTCTACCACGAGAAAATGCTGGACTGTCAAGAAATGTTTGTTGCCAGAATTCTTTTTCCTATCTTCGTGTGTGTGTGTGTGTGTTTATGTACTTGTATGCTTTGTACTGTGTGAGCGAGTGTCACCGTGAAGCCTTGGTTAGTTCTTGTAGTAGCTGTCACGCAGAAAGAGCCAAGGAATCTTTTGCTCCTGCGTTCTCCAAATAAATCATCCATGAACAATGTGCATTATCTGCTCCATATTTCTGATATTGGACTAATATCAATTGTACATATTTGTACAATTGTACAAATGTTGTACAACATATTTGATTGGGGCTCTTTTGGTTGTTGTGAGTACCTCATTGTCCAGACTTAATCTTGACTATATTGATAGATTCCACTGACAAGAACCTGAAACCTACAAGACCTCGTTGTATTGTCCCTCTAGACTGCATTGACACAGACTTAGAATCTACAAACTTACATTGTATTGTCTGCGTAATACATGACAGGCTCTCACCTGCAGGATCCACCAACTGGAAATTGTCTCGCAGACATGTCATTTTAACTGTCAGAACCACAGACATTTATATTTTCTGTCGCCTGCCAGTAGCCAGGGGTGCTGTCATCACATGATCAAATACAACGCCAGATCAGGGCTGCTGTTTAACTGTTCCCGGTCTGCTTGTTTGCCTCCGAGTGTTTCCTCTCCCATGTTGAAAGAATGTGGATGTGGGGGCCTCGGCTTTGGTCGTCCTTCCCCGAGCTTCTCACAATTTTCCACTTTTTTTTATGTTTCTCCTCCTCCTTCCTCCTTTCCCATCCAACCCCCTCAGCGTTTCTTGCCACTCCTGTGTTTGTTCGGACTTGAATCAGTTGCGTGGAATCTTTGCGTCTGCTGCTCTGGAGGGTTGTGTACCTGACCCCGCTGCCCTCAGTTTTCACCCATACAGGGATGGAGAGAGTAAACGGAAGGACCACTGCAAAGCGCTGATGGATGTGGGACCACGGATGCTACTTGGATCAAAGGTGCCGAACGCGTCATGATGCTGATGTCGGCATTGTCGTAACTGGTCTTCACCATTGTGGGTCCTATGGTTTCTGCGGCACATAAAGAGTGCGTGTGTTTTGACAAAGATTGAAAGAGCGGATAGTTTGTGTTTGCGGTGTGATGGTTTGAGAGGGCAGTGTGGGGATCAAGTGTTCCCCGAGGTTCACCCAACCCATGCATTAGTTACCAAGCCACAATAACCACTGCCAGATGTGTGAGAGCACAAGCCAGCTGATTATTTACTGAGCCACCAGCATATCGCCCTCTTCACACTGTTCCGCTTACTCTTTGCTCCCTCGGCAAGTTAATACTTAATCTAAGTATGGCCCCTTAATTACTATGGCCGAGCCCTGTTTATGAGAGGGAGGTTCCTTTGACTTGTACAAGTTGGACCATCTCGGACCAGAGGCGTAGACACACATGGTCATCCCTTCCCAACAGGCAGAAGGACCACCGAGCCTGACAGAGGGCGGCAGCGATGGCGATCAAATCATCTACATCCAAGACATTTGCCATCATCTTCGCTGTCCTGACTGCCACAGCCATCGCAGGCATCGTCACCTTGGTCATTGTCTATAACAAGAAGATCTCCGTGTTGGACCCGACAGCCCGTCCACCCCTCACAACTCCAACCTACCCGACAGGACCCCCACCCAACCACAGACTGCCAGGAAATCTTGTGCCTGAGAGCTACGAAGTCTACCTCCAACCTCACTTCTACACCCGCATCACTGAGGAGGTCAACGTCACCAGTCCCAACCAAACCAGGGTCTTCACCGGAAATAGTACAGTTAACTTTCACTGCCTCCACAGGACGAGGACTATCTACCTTCACAGCAAGGACCTGACCCTGTCTGGAATTAGTCTGCTGGACAGAGACACAAAGGAGAAAATACAGACCTCCAGCCCGATACAGCATGAGACTCCTAATGATTTCCTTGAGCTGCAGGTGGAGAAGGAACTGGAGGAACGAGGGAATTATAGTCTGTTTATGGCTTTTAGTGGGGAGATGTCAGACGGCAATCCTGGGATGATACTTTGTAAATATAAAGATGCCTCAAATAATGACAGCAACACAGAGAGGTGAGTGACAAACATAAGGCTGGACACCAGAGAGCAAAGTATACAGGAATGCTTGTTGGAGACATGTCATGTTATACTGCCAAGAAAAAGAACATGATCACATGAAAACATCTGACTTTGAGCTTTTTATGTTGACTTTATCCTCTGCCCTTTGTATGTAGGAATCACGTTGCAATCATGTGTGTCTGTGTCTCCACCAGTGATGGACTAATGACAAACGATAGGGAAGGTCTTGCCGTCTTTGAGGAGAATGAGCGAGTCAGATTCATTACAGTGATTTACAATGATGAAATTGTCATTGTTTTACGTGCTTTACTCACTCGTTTGTGTGCGTGCGTCAATTAGGCTGCAGTTAGGAACAGTCAGGGTAATTAGGTGAGTGCCTGCCTGAGTTGCATTCTCAGTTAGAAGAGATGCTAAGCGCTTTATCTTTAGGAAGAAGCATGTGCACACTCACGGTATGAGCCTCGATATGAGACATTATGAGCCTCTCCTGCTCTCACTCTCCTCCAGGGGTTTATTTAGGTGGCCAGCTGTCATCACCCTCAGGGTGATCACCTGCAGGTGGCCCGTCCATGGGTTGAAACTTATTGTGCGCTGCTGAAAATGGCGAGATAGATGTTAAATGTGAAGGGAAGTTGGAGTTCAGGTCAGGGGGAGTCAGGTCACCCCAGACAATGATGAATGAGCGATGACATTTTGTAAATCACAACACATACGCTTTATATTAGCACATTGCTTTGTAGTGTATGTGTGTGTGTGTGTGTGTGTGTTTGTGTGGCATGTTCGTAGCCTGTCCTGCCTTTATGGGAACTCCTTAACAATTAACATTAACTTTGAGAAAACATTTTGACCTTTGACAGGTTTCCCCATCCCTTCGACGTAGTTCGATTGACTAAGATGCCGTACTATGAAGCCTTTGGATAGATGCATTTATGTCTGTATGGAGCCATCAGACCTCTTTAGATTCAGACATCTGCTCTGACCTCTGATATGCAGAAGCAGGAATACAATGTACACCGTCTGGAGTACATTTGCAACTCTGAAGAGACGAAAGGTTGGGGACAAGAGTGAAACAAATGTCTATCAGATGTCTCTGTGGTCTGAGAAGAAACTGTATTCTTCTGTCAGAAAGTTATTCCAGAGGTCTGTCTACATTTATCTGGGTTTGGATCATATTTTACTAGCAATAACTGACAAAGCAAAACCCTTGTGTATAACTGCGTTGATCAAAGATCAGGATATTGCCTTGTAGTATTTGTTAATCCATTATGTGTGACTGGCCTGTGGGACAAAGGGAACTGAGCAGAAAACCACTAAGTGCATCCATGTGTTTTCATGCAGCACTGCTCCATTTGCTTTACATTTACCAGTTTTATGGACTCAGAAAGGCTCAGGGATGGACTCTAATTTCCATGCGACATCAAAAAAAAAAAAAAAAAAAAAAAAAAAGTGAATTGATAGTTCAGTCTCTAATGTTGTGAAACATCTTGGAATCAGTTTGCTCCGTCAGCTGGCTACTCCGAATGCACCAGGAATAGAAATATGTCAGTTCAGGGCTGAGTGTATTGTTCCAAACCCACATTTGCAATTGCAATCACATTTTCTAACATGAATTGGCATTAACCATCAACATTTGGCTTACTCGACATTGTGTCAATTGGTGGAAACAGCAGAATGTACCAAGGACGGCTTGCGAAATTGGAGGAATCCCTTCGAAGAGCTGGAACGTCTGATTGACCAAGAGGTCATCAATCAAACAAACAACGCCAATTTCAGAATCAAGATCAATTTTAGCGGCATACCCTCAGCACACGCACACTTTGAGTCCAGTTCTCCTTTTCCGCCGGCATCTGACAGCATTTGTTTAAGCGGTGAGATATGCAGCTGGTGATTCCTTAATGTGTCTTTCACTTTACTTGCTTCTGCTCCACTTCTGCTTTTTCCTAATTGCCTGTCGGTGGGCTTTCCCTCACCCAGGCTTTCCTGAATGACCCCTCAAAAGCAGATGGCAAGTACTATTTGTTTTCACATTTTCTATCCTATTTTTGTTCCTCAGTGGTATGCGGTTTATTGGCTTTTCAAGAACAGGGAACCTGTGGGAGCGTAGTCTCACAGTTATCATTTATTCATCGGTAGCTACAAAACAGGCAGGGTAAACTTTCTCTTGTCAGATTAGATCAGACCAGATACAATCCCAATGGAATTGTTTTACCTCGAACAAGATTTCCCCAAATGACCTGTAGCCTAACATCTCATCTGCAAAATGTTTTAGTGGTTTGGACTCATATAAATCTTGAAATACTGTGTTGGGTATGAAATACTACACAACCCTTGTGCTTATCATTTCCAAATCTCATGTGCTCAGCTTATTCATCAAACTCCTCCACTTGCTGAGTCTGTAACAAGCCAGAGAACACAAAAAGAAACCAGCTGCTGGCATCGTCAAGCTCAGCAATGCGAGGAGAAAAAAACGAGTCCATCTAAAAACGTTTTCTTTAGCGACGTCCTGCAACAGAATGTGAGCGTACAGGGAAACATTTGTTTCGTGTTTGCGAAATCTGAGATGCTTTCTCATGTTTGCATATGGCAAATGAGAAGGCTTTTACAAAATATTTTCACAGATTCGTGGTTGTTACTCACATGGAGCCGACAGACGCCAGGAGAGTTTTTCCTTGTTTTGATGAACCTGAGCTGAAGGCCGAGTTTACAGTAACTATAACACACAGGCGAGGCACGACCGCGCTGGGGAACTGGGATATGTCAGGTACGCAAATCAAAGCTTGTGGTCACTGTGTGGCAATGAAATACCTCAATTACGCCAGATCCTCCCTCTCCTCATTCTGAACCACAAATTCATCTTTCTCCAAAATTTCAGAGTCCACAGTAATAGACGACGAATGGAAATTCACCCAGTTCCACACAACCAAGAGGATGTCGACGTATTTGTTCGCCTTCTCCGTGTCAGAGTTCACGGCGCTTCCCTCACCACATCCTCGAGTGAAGATCCTGGTACGTTCACGCAAAACTGGCCCCTCACCAAGTTTGTTTCTCTTGGTGTTTCTTCTCAGTAGGATCTGAAAACAGTTTTCGTCCACGATGCTGACGGGGTTCGGTTGCTGTCATTCAGCAAGTGGTGCTGTGATGGACACTCCTCCTTTTTAGTAACTTATAATGAAATAATGATTACACTGTCTGTACTTAGCAGAGGTCATCATGGTCCAATCAAACAGCTGTTTGGAGATCTGTTGGAGATCTGATTATTGCCTCTTTC
This sequence comes from Carapus acus, assembly GCA_900312935.1. Lineage (NCBI taxonomy): Eukaryota > Metazoa > Chordata > Actinopteri > Ophidiiformes > Carapidae > Carapus > Carapus acus. The sequence goes on from OMPJ01010657.1 coordinate 38,892, forward strand.
AAAATCTTAAGCGATGGTGTCATTATTTGTCAGCACACCAATGCAAATACCTTATTTGACTTATCGGTCTTCAGTCTCAAACTCATCTGTATAATCAAGAACTGATGTCACAGAATGAGTGTTGAGTGTTTGTTTATGTCCTTTTGTTTTCCAACCTTCTTCTCATGCAGACATATGCTCGGCCTGAGGCCATCAGGGACGGCCACGCTGATTACACGGCCAGTATCACGGGGCGGATCCTTGCGTTCTTTGAGGAACGCTTTCAGATGGACTTCCCTCAAAAAAAGCTCGGTATGTCCAGCGGCCACCGCCCTGAAATTTATCTTTGATTTTGGAACTCTCCATTCCCCCAATCCCTCTAAAAATGTCAAAAGTGGCGTCGGTTTTTGTAAAAATCTGTCACGCAGCAGGTGCTTTTGTCACACAAGTTTGCGTTAAGTAACGTTTTTGAACAAGTGAAGTCTAGACAATTCTCAAATGAAACAAGTTAAAATTTTTGTGCTTTCAAGATCAAATTGCAGTCCCTGACTTTAATGTGGCAGCCATGGAAAATTGGGGATTGGTCACGTACGCGGAGGGCAACCTGCTGTTTGAAGATGGAGTATCATCATTTCTCGAAAAGGAGAACATCGTCCGCGTTGTAGCGCATGAACTGGCACACCAGGTCAGCGGTCCAACAGCCTCTTTGAGGCGCTTCACACAGCACTGACTTGTTGGCATGCACACGCACACGAATTGGTAAAATTTCCGCTCAGATTCTGTTTTGATAGAAAACACTCAATGTCAACTGTTGCGCTAGTGGAAAATCATTTTGTTGAAGACTTTTTTCTTTTTTTTTTTGCTCAATAATTTCACAGCATAGTTTTCGAGCAATTTACCTCTTTTTATGGCTTTAACCACTCAGTGGTTTAAACAAAGTATCTCTATCAGGGACAACAGCTCAACACAAGAAATCATGTCAGTGGTGGGTCACAAAAATGGTTTTCGCTCACAAGTTGCGGATTTGGTTTTGCAACCGCTGCTGAAAACCACTGGGAAAATGTCACAAACGGAATAAAACTGAAGCCCAAATAAAAAAAATAAAATAAAAAAATAAAAAAAAAAAAAACTACATTAAATGACTGTATTTCTAATTGCCAGATATGATCTGCCTGTTGTTTTTTTTTTTTTTTTTTTCTGGTAAAGAGAAATGTGGATGTGAATGGTGGCCTTGTGGCTTCACCACTTGAAACACAGACAAGGAATCTGACAGTTTAAGCATGTAAAGGAATCTCCATCTTTGGGCCCCGTGCTGAAACGTGTACCTTTGTGCTGACAGTGGTTTGGCAACCTGGTGACAATGAAATGGTGGAGTGAAGCGTGGCTGAAAGAGGGATTTGCCACGTACCTGCAGTACCTGACAGTGAGTGCGGTCGAGCCTGGGTTTCAAACGGTGAGTTGTGACTCCATCGTATCCCTGAACCTTATTGTGACTGTCAACTTAGCCTTACACCTCAACGCTGAACAATCACATTAACACCATCTCTATCTTCACCTCCTGGTCAGATAAGTCTTTTCACAGGGTCCGATTTATGACAGCGTACACAGACACGGCAGGGGAAAAAGGGCAAATATCGCTAATGACAGCATATCTGACAGGTTCTCGCTCACCTAGTTCAATAACAAACGTGCTCTTTAACACCTGAGTGGAGGGTGAAGATTGAAAAGCAGTATCTCTGAGTTGAAGACAAACAAAACACCACTTTCACTCCTTCGATAATAATGCAAATAATATTGATACTGAAGACAATTTCTGATAAGACATGCAGTTTGGTTTTGTAATACAAAATGCTCAAATGACGTAACACTGCGGTCACAGGTCATGGGCCAGATGTACCATTATTTGGTGGTGTAACAGTTGCAACTGGTGGAGGAAGCAACCCAGGTCCACCCATAGAGTTTTACTGGCTTTAGCCAAGTGGTTCATTCCGATCTTTGCAAAACCTTTGCCACAATTCTCCCCTGACCGGTCACACCATCTTATTTCTGTTTGTCTCTTTCTCTCCTTTCACCCCTCAGCACAACCTGTGGATTCTAGGGGTCTTGCAGGCAGCATTCGAGGTGGACACTCTGGCCAGCGCTCAACCTCTCAGCTCGCCCACGGAGGCTGTCCAGACCATGCAGGAGATCTTCAGCAAGTACGACAGCATCACGTACCACAAGGTAGAGAGAGGACATAGCGACATGGGAGACATTAACATCGGCATGAGAGCCCTTCACGCAAAGGATATTTGTGTCTGCAACATGTATTTATTTACAGTAACACGAGAGACTAAAGAATGTCAAGAGAGAAATTTTTGGAGCTCATCTACATGCTAGCTCAATCATTCTCACCAAAGTATTTATAGATCATGTGATTTATCAAATGGTTGAGACAGCAACACAATAACAAACAGCAGAAAATGTGCTGAAACCTTGTGAGAAAACATGTAGTGGTTGTTTTGCTGTCACGTTGCACGTCCACATTGACCAACACTCTCCTTGCTCTCCACTTGCAGGGGGCAGCTGTGCTGAGGATGCTGGAGGACATGGTGACAGACAGGGTATTCAGCGCTGGCGTGAAGGTGGACACCCTTTTTTCATCCTGCGTGCTGCCAAATGAGGCCTGAGTTGATTGCAACTCTCCCCAAACAAGCTAATAACTTCACACAAACCGGATTGTGCGACTGTGCAGCTAAAAAGAAGGACACTATTTTCATAGAATGGTAGAAGATCATAGGAAAACATGAGGTTGGCCCACACGTGGCTGATATCATGAAGATGTATGGCCGTACGTCATCAACAAGGTGCAGTAACCTTGAGGAAGAGGGACAAAATTAAGAGGCATGATGTGCAAATGGAGTTACAGCACCAAGCAACATCCAATTCCTAGAAGATGTTGAGAAGTTGCTGGTGTTGCTAGATCAACGAGAGGTAGTTACAAGTGGGTTCTGTGTAGGAAGGTATTACGTGCGTATGTGGGAGTGTCCCTGACTGAGACGTGCTGACATTGTCTCTCTGGGGCAAACTTTGGGTCTAGAGCACAGAAATTGACAAATTTCGAAGAAAACTTAAGATAAATTGGATTTCCATTATCTCGTTTTGAGATGTTTGGGGAGTGTTTCTAGGTACAAGCTACGCTATGGAACTAATTCAATTCATATCCTGAGGCACTTCTGTTATTCATTATCTATGAGTGAGTGTTGTCAAGACTCCCACTCTTGTGGGCCTGTGAGGCCACATTACAAAGATACCAAGTTGGAAAAATAGCCAACTGAAACTATCTTATCTTGAAAAAACATATTAGCAGCTTTTCGGGCCTTGGGATTGTAAACAGATGCCTGGCAGTGAGATCCAACTTCCCCACTCACTGTGGGGATCTGTGGATCTGTTGGCGTATTTATTGTTGTTAGCTGAAGCCTGCGTAGCACGGCTTTGACCTCTCGTCACTCGGACAGTTAAGCTGCTCGACCCTGGCAAGCTGGCAGCTTCGGCACAGAGCACCCGGGTGAGCGAACGCCTCTGCCCGAACCAGGCCGACCTTTGTGTCTGACGTTTTTCCACTGCACAATAGCTTAAACTCAGGCTCAGCGCGATAGGAGGCCCATCCCTAAGCCTGAGGGGACGGGCCTGTCTTCAGGCGGGGGCGATGGACCCTCTGAGACTGCAACTTTGAAGCCCACCACCTTGAGTGAGTGGGTTGGAATCATGGGACACCCTTCGCATCAATGAGTTGGCCACACTGTGCGATGCATTCAGTGGTTCATTGTTCGGGTGGACTCAAATTATTTTCTCAGGAGAAGATTCCAAACAAGCTGGAAGACCCTCCATCATCCTCCTCAAGATCTTCTCACATCCCTCCCTTCTCTAGTGCCTTCTCTTGGTTAGAGGGTAGTTTTTTAATTTTTTACAATTTTTTTACAATTGTCTATTCTAGGGCAGGGGTCGACAACCCGCGGCTCTGGAGCCGCATTCGGCTCTTTAGCGCCGCCCTGGTGGCTCCCAGGAGCATTTTCAAAAATGTGTCAAAATGGATAAAAATGGAAAAAATGTGATTTTTTTTGTTTTAATGTGGTTTTTCTGGGAGGAAAAATGTGACAAAAAGATTCTTCACGTTTTCCAATGTTGTAAGAATATTAAGAATAAATATTTGATTTATTAATAAGGCTTATATAAGGCTTTTTTTTTTTTTTTTTTGCAGCTCCAGACAGTTTTGTTTTTTACTTTTTTGGTCCAATATGGCTCTTTCAATATTTTAGGTTGCCGACCCCTATTCCAGGGGAACCAACGGACACTTAGCCAGTACAATCGCATCTGCCCCACTTGGCAGGTGTCACACAGCTTTAATGTTAATCCATTGGGCCAATTGCTGTTTACACACCTTATCCCATGTTCTGCGTAAGGCCATTGAGGTTACCGTCCCTCAAAAGCCCCCATCCAAAAGTCATGCGACTGGTTCTCATTTGGGTTTGATATGGGCTGTGCCACTTAAACGGAGCAAAGGATTTAGCTTTACTGAGGTGGAGTGCGGTCAAATTCATCTCTGATTACGAGGTGGAGCGAAAACGTAGAAGCAGCAGCTTTATATTTAATCTAAATTATATATTCTGCGTCTCGTGGGCATTTGAGTACTATTTTATTAGAAGACTGCTGCATTCCTTCTCACCCAGCTTCTGAAACCACTTGTGACTCTATAACTATTTGAGTCATTTTTGGTTGTTTCTCACCAACATCAAATCTCTTTTTTGAAAAATTTGGTTTTCTTGCGCCGCGGCCATGCCAACACTACAGCCACAAAGATAACCAGAGAACTTTCTCATGTGGCCAAACATCAATATTGGTCCAGGTCTTGGGATCTGCCCACTGCAGCTGCGTTTGGCTGACAAATCTCTTTCTCTCCCTCTCTTTCTCTTTCTCTCTCTATGAATCCGTTCTCGCCCTCCATGCAGAAGTACCTCTCAGCTTTCCAGTACGGCGTCACAGTGAAGGAGAACCTGTGGGACTGCATGCAAAAGGTATAAGTAAGGACGGACAAGACAGGACGCTTCCTCTTCACATTTGGCAGCGTCGGTTTAACGCGGCGCGATGCTTGCAGGCAGTGGACGAGGACGGCGGTCACATCAAAGTGGCGAAGGTGATGGACACGTGGACCACTCAGCACGGATTTCCAATCATTACCATCAACACGGCGAATGGAGAGGCCCAGCAGAGGCACTTCACTTTCAATCAGACGGCCAGCACCAAGTACGCACGGACAGCAGCTCTGTGAGCCGCGCTGAACATTTTGCAGACTGTGTGGCAGCTTTGGCCACTACGGGTCTGTGGTAAATGTCTTGTAGCTCATCAACAGCAGTCATTTGTTGCTATCGCTGGTTTTCTCTGTAGAGACTGGACATCACTGTAGCTGAGTTTGCTCCGTTTTAGATACTTATGCGCATTTGCCCAGAAGACAATAACTTAATCTTCTCAGCCTATTTCTCAATCCTCTCAATCAACACGGATTTTACTGGTTCAATGCACAGTTTTCGAACTACTTCAATCTTGACGCCACCTTTTGAACGTACCGGAACTCAACTAGGCTGATTCACGACCACATAACAAGAAGTTGTCTCAGACTGTGGTCGTCCTTCCACAACAAGACTTGCGGTTGGTGATGATGTCTTTGTCGGTGCTCTGTTTTCTCTCCATAGTCAGGTGTGGCATGTCCCCGTCAGAGTTAAGTCCAAGACATCTGCTCCCTCTCTGGTCTGGCTGGGCGGCAGCAGCACAGGTAACTTTACCAGCATGAGAATAAACTATTTCCACGATTGTCAAATATTTGAACATGTAGGCTTTTTGGCCTCATGATGCAGATGCAATGTAAGTTGTTGTTTTTTATTTTTGTGAAGAAAGATGTTCTATACACTAACACACTATCAGTATTCACCACTTATCCCCCATGTTAGGATTTGTGATGTGGAACTCACTGTCACTGTCAACATATCTCTGTTTTCTGAATAGTCACGAAGGAGGAATTTATTTCAAAGGACGGCGAGTGGATCCTGGCAAACTTCAATGGTGCCGGATACTACATAGTCAACTACGACTCAGAGAACTGGGCGCGTCTTCTGCACCAGCTGGAGACAGACTCCAGTGTAAGTGCGGCCACAGGCGTGAGCAGGAGGGGGCCAAAGAAATGTGTGGATGAAGAATCATAAAAGCTAAAACACAGCTGCAGGCATAGAAAGGAAAGAATTTGTAGGGTTTTTTTTTGCTCTGACATTTGTGTTATTGGTTTTATTGGACAATGTGCACAATGCTGCGGGTAGAACTGCAAATATGAGAGGATGAGGTCAGAGTTTAGGGTTTTCAAGACTCCCCATCTTAATGACTTGTTTTGTTACAAGAAACGGCAGGTGGGCTGAATGGTTTTTTTTTGGAAATTGGAACTCTTCGTGCTTCTATGTGAATCCCCGAGGGCAACGACCTCTCTGCATTTGATCCATCTTCATTATTTGAGGATGGGTCAGGATGCAACATCTGCCCAAGAACAGTCTGACACTGGCTTTCATTGAAGTGATTGAAAACATCTTTTTTGAAGACCAAACCCAAGATGTCCTCCTGAGCCGTGCCGCCCCCCAAGCCCCGTTTGGACAATTGGGAGACAGTGAGAAATGCTCAGCAGCTGTGTTGAAAAACGAGGAAAACAACCATTTGCTTTGACTTTGGGAGGCAGAAAGTGGAAGAAGCTGGAAAGATCCCAGGGTACAATGGGATGCCTTATAAGGTCAAGGCAACATCTCAAGGACGAACCCACAATGTTGAGGATGGGACAACAGCAATGTCCCTCGGAGTCAATCAGGGACATTGTCTTCCAGGAGACCAGATGACTGGGCGTATTTTTTCCCATGCTCACAGTCAAACGTTTGAAAATCCAGGGACACAAGCTCAAGGTCCTCAGGACCAACATGAACCAACACCTGCCCATCAGACCAAATCAAATTCACGTTCCATTGAAAGGAATCAAGGCAGAGAGCACGACACCCAGGAAAAAGCAGCTCTCTTAACATTGCATTTTCCTGCTCAGGGAGGGGGACCAACATGGACTTGATTACTTCAAATGCAAAAACAATGTTGGGCATGATATGCTATTTAGATAGCCACCAAGAATCAGCACGGTGCTGGTATGAGAAGCACCAGTGGAGAGAGAGAGTTACAGAGAGAGAGAATCTGGAAACCTCTCGGAGGAACTGGAGGCAAAAGTCAAAGTGGGGGACAAATGGGGACCAGCTGGTGATTGGCTGCTCCATACCTGGGTCTCAGGGAAACATTCACATGTGTTCTTTCTGTTTACATTCGACCGCGTTTCCACCAAACTGATCCCGTTTGTCTTCTTTCTGTCCCGCTGAGCAGCTCATCCCAGTCGTCAACAGAGGGAAACTTGTTCAAGATGCCTTTTACATGGCCAGGTAATGCTTCACAAGACGCTCCAACAACATTCAGATGATGATGGTGTGGCGAGAGGTGCTGTGCAGACACAGCGTGACGCCATGATGACGAGCCTTTGTTTCTCAGGGCCAAAGTAGTAGACATTACACTGGCACTCAACACGACCAGATTTCTTTGGAATGAGATGGAATTCACCTCGTGGATCACTGCGCTGGACAACCTGGACTATCTTTACAAAATGTTTGACCGCTCTGAGGTGTATGGGCCCATGCAGGCAAGTCCTCTTGCAATCTCACAAATCTGATGTGAATGTTCCTCTGTCATGGAAGTTCTGGAACACAACCAAATCACAGCTAATAATACCAGATTATCTCTGTTAGTTCAATTTCCTATGCTTATATTATAGGCGGGATAAGTTTTCACACCCTCAAAATCCCCTTTGCAATTCAGATTTCTTAATTTCTCATGCCTGCAATCACTTCAATATCACCAAGCTGTTGGCTCACATGATCTCGACCTTGATATGAACCCAGTGTAGCTGCACATAGGACAAAACTGAAGCAGCCTCTTCACAACGTTAAAATGAGCTCAGTGGGTGGATCAGCACCGCAACTGCTGAGGACGTGTGGCCTACAGACTCCTACTGCATCTCCTTGTCGTCCTTTGCGTTGCATTCGTCAGACCTCCTCCACACTCCTGCACAAATATTAGTCACGTTGACATGATTCTATTGATTTTACTCCTGCAGGCGTATCTACGGAAACAGGTGAGGGGGCTGTACAACTTCTACCGCAACTACACCGACAACTCCGCAGTCCCTTCAGACCACCTGTCACAGTAAGGGACCGCCTGTCTGTCTGCCTGTCTGTCTGTCTGCCTGTCTGTCATCTTAGACTTGGACTTAATTTGTCATTGCTACGGAGAGCAAGTTCAATGAACAACAAGAGTGAAGTCAATGAGTCTATCTATCTATCTATCTATCTATCTATCTATCTATCTATCTATCTATTAGGGGTGGGTAAAAATATTGAAAAATCGATGCATCGAAATTATCTCCCCTTCGATTCAATATCAATTCAGCACTACCGCAGAATCGATTCACCCCCTGGCGCAACATCTTGTGAAAT
>OMPJ01010658.1:0-19236 GCA_900312935.1 Carapus acus
AAATTGCATGAGAGGACAATCCTGTACATTACAATGGAATATACTGGACACAGCAAAGATATGTTTTTTTTTATTATCAGAAATTAACGTTTTAACTAAATAACCTAAATATTTCGGTCCCATCGTCTCACGTTTTGAAAACAATAGTACAAACTGTTGGATCTGTGATCTGTGAACCACTTGTACCGATTTAATGCTCTTGATTTGGACACAAGTGTCCCATTGATAATGGAACAAGAGACCTGTGGGACGCTGTCTCCCCTTCTGCGCCATCGTGGAACCTCGATAAAACCACAAAGCTTTTTTCTTTTTTTTTCTCTCTTGTCTCCTCCTTCCCCGCTCATGGACCAGCCACCCTCTTTTATCAGCTGCCCTCCAGGGGCCGCGCGCCCATTCACCCTGGCACTCGCTGATTTCATTTTTACAGTTCGGGATGACTGGTTTTCACCTTCAGCTTCCTCTGGGCTCAGCATATCTCATCCCCTCCGTCGTGCCTCAGTCCTCTGTCGCGACAGCGGTGGGGTTTGGAGCGGGGGTGGGGGCGTATAGACAGGTTACAGACAAATAATTCAACCTGCTGCCTCAGCAGAATGGCTCTCTGGGCTCGTCTGCATTTCCACTGAATTGAAAAGTGATGAATTGATCAACAAGAGGAGCAGCGAACGCAGACAGCCGGAGCCTATTGACCAACGTCCTCCGGTGGTCCCAGATAAGGCCGCGCCCCCGAGCTGCCGGCCATCGCGCTCTATTTATCCCAGCCACGACAGCTATTGAGCCCTCTGCTTGGTGAGCACAAAGAGGTCTCCGGCCCCTCAATAGTTTCTCATTATTTATCTGCACTATCGTCGTTGGGAGGCTTTTGCCGTGTGGATTAATTGAACAAAGCGTCGTCCCTCAGCCTCGCCGGCAGTTGGTTTAATTATATATTAGCTCAAGCGATGCTTTCTGTTTTTTGAGGACACATCTCTGACCGAGTGCTCTTGCTTTTGTTTTTTTTCTTCCTGCTTCCTTACTTATTGTCAATTGCCTTGGTTAAAACTTAACCGCCATAGGATAAAAGGAATAAGCTCATCCCATAATCACATCAGCGTCTCCTTGAATTATAAACTGTGCGAACGGTCGTCTTAATCTGGAGGGAAATTAGATTCAACTAGCTCCTTTTCTCAGGGGAAATTTCCACCCTTCAAAGTCCGGGCCCCTTTGTTTTGATTAGAGTGCCAGAGCCTTGTTTTCCCTGTTAATGGATGCATTTGAGCATGTAAAAATGGCCGCCTTGGCACTTACAACCATCAACTCATTTTCTCCAGAGTCCCCAGTGACTTGAGGATGAATCTCGCTGCTGATCTGTCAGGATGCTGTAACAGCCGACCCGGTCAGAGCTTGCTTGTGCTGTTCAGAGTGATCTAATGGCTGAGAATAGTTTTAGTAGGATTTGCTTTATGTGTGTTTTTGTAGATTTTTTCTTTCTCTCAATCTAACTGTCAATTTTATGTCTCAATTTGTTACACAACTGTACAAAAACCATTGTTTCTTCTCTTTATGTGACGAATGCCCTCTTTGTGCCTTCACAAGTATCATCAACTTAACTAAACGTCATCCTCCAGAACAGTTTCTAACACATTCGTCTCAACTTGGTCATATTTTTACAGTGGCTGGGGGGGAAAACCTCGTCACTCCACGGTTGGCAGGCCGCTGGTATTGTCACGCTTCGCCCCGCTGGCTTAGTTCGTTTCACCCTGTTTGTATCTCCCACATTTGTTTGTTTTGGCAGGTTTGACACCGTTGCCAACGGTTTTGCTGGCACGCAGGAGGAGCCGATTGTGAGCTCTGAGATTAGTTTTCTAAACCCACATTGACTCATTAAACCAAGTGTAATGGCCTCCTGAGGGCGAAGTCGAATAATGAACCGAGGGAACTTTATTTTTCTGAAAATGTCCCTCTCCTCTTTCGGCCATGTTTATTTTCAGTTTTCATTTAGTTTGTAACATGTGGCGCAGTGTGCATCCCACAATGATTGATTTGTCCAAAATTGCATTAGTGAGACTGTTGACATTTCTGTTGCACTCATGGACTCATGGTATGTGTTTGTGTGTGTATATTTGTGTGTGTGCTTGCATGGGGGGGGCTTTATCGATTCATTGATCTAGTGATCCACGAAATTTAAAGCCCCAGCAGCTCAAAGAATGTGTGTGTCTGTTTGTGAGTGTCATCACAACCATGCTTTATTCTTCCAATTTTAATTTCTAACGGCGTATTTCATCAAATGTTGGTGTGAGGCAATAACATTATGGAAATTAGCATAGACCTGCGTCTAGTTGATCGATGTCTTTTACAGGACACGTCTTATCTCCTGATGGAATGTCCCTCAGTTGGAGGTCCAGAGCCGCATCCCCTCGATCCTGCGTTCGTACAGTTAAAGATAGCGTCCGATCCATAATGAACCCATCAGATTGATTTCCTAATCACGCCAGCACAAACGGAGATAAGATGAAGGGAATTGGGGTGTAAATCAAGAGTTATTTTTTTCAACGTTTTTGAACTCCACTTTGTTTTTTATGGCTGAAAAACCCACTCAGCCGTTCATATTTTGACATTTACGCCCCGGCTTGGGGGTATTGATGGCCCTTTGCAGGGCTGAATAATAATGACCACTGATAACCTTTTGGGGAGACAGCTGGTAAACACAGACGTGGGAAAAAAAAACAGAAACGGGCAACCGGCCTGTTGTGTTTACTCCCACGTTTTGTGCCTTCGGTCTTTTGTGCCGAGTGACATGTGACTGTCCCCTTGGCCCTCTACTCACAGCCATGTGGCGAATCTTTTAATCATCTTTTTGATTTCCATATGGGGATGCCTGCATTTTGAGCCCTTTTGTGTAAATTAATGTTAAAATTCTTCTCCGTAAGTGACCGTTCCCACAATCCAATCCGCGAATTACCCAATTACCGACAATAATTATGAGTCGCAATACTTCAACACCCCTCCTGCTCACTTAGCGCCTTCCCGAATGAGTGTTTACATGTGGGAGAGAGTGGACAGCACATAAAAGGATGTTGTTGATGATGATGATAATGATAATGACAATGTGGAGGTGGTTGGTGGTAGTATGCGTGTGTCTGAGTGTGTGTACGTGTGTGTGACACACTGCATCAGTAATTGTAGCAGACAGTAGAGGTTAGCACGCGGCCCCGGAGGTCCAGTCAGCTGTGGAGTAAACACTCATTAACAGGCATTCCCATTGATCAAGCATAAGGACGGACACGCACACGCACACACACACTGAGTATCTACAGTAACACATTAGCATCCCAGAGATTTGCATTTACATTCTCTCTACAGAAAGGAGAGATGCGCATGAATGAAGTAAAGGTTTCCATGAAAACATGAATCTCATTATGACGCATAATGTTTAATTGAAAGATGATATACAATTAATGATGAAATGTCACATATGAAAGGTCCTTTACAGACATGAAGAATAACTTGAAGCCATACGTGGAAATAGTGGTGACTGGCTGTGCTGAGATGGCACATTCATTTCCAGCCATATTATTATCACGCCTTCTCCCTATTATGTTATTTTTGTATTCTGCTGTTGTACTCCTGTTGTAAACAAGGCTTCAATCTCTCAGATTTTTCCATTCAAGGACTTTCTCCTCGCGTGCTGGATTTAGAACTACTTTGGAACCAGCCGTTTGAGTCTGACTGATATCTAAATTGTACTTCACGTGGTGTTACAGTATATGCCAAGAGGTGTTTTCAAAGAGTGATAAGCCAAACTGTGTCCAATCTTTCGATTGTTGATGTGACAAGGATGTTGTTGGATCCCACAGGGTCGTCGGGAGCTTCGTGGACTTTGTGTTTAGTCCCCCACGGGGATCCTGTAGGAGGTGTTGAAGGAGCATATGGAATGGGGGAGAAGGGAGGAGCATGAAGGGGCATCTTATCAGGGGCATCTCAGTGGGGGAGGATTTGTGGGAACAGTGATTCTGACTCATCCAGGAGGCTAAAATGAAACACGATGCTGTAAACTGCCACGCTGACCGCACAATCGCACAGGCGTTATCACAACTACATGGCGGAGGATCACAGGAGATGCTGGATTTTTCTCATTTTTGGGTACAGCTTGGTGAATTTTCTCTGAAAAGCTGATTTAAATGCAGCACGGAGGTGCTGGTTCCTGGACGGAGGCCGTTCTTCCGATCATGAGTAAATCACATCTGGCGATCAGCGCGAGGTTCAGCTGTTGCGAGGCCGAAGGTTAAATTGGTTCAGACTTACATTAGTACCTGAGCTCCGACGAGGCTGCATTGATCTTTGCTGGTGTCGACACGCTGACACGTGCATACAGTGCTGATCATCCTGTGACCTTCAACATTTATCGTGAGATCTGACGGAGTTGTTGAAGGTGTTTGCTGGGTGATGAAACGTATCGATTTTCAGAGAGGAATGAGGCTGCGACCGAAACAGTGGTACCTGTCAGCTCAGGTCCCAGTGGCGCTGGTTCCTGAATTTTGAGATGACTTGTATTGATCTGAATGCACCTTTGAGCGGCGCACCACACATAAGGCTTTGTTGGTAATTAGCAAAAGTCCACTTTGACCTAATTGGGCTTATACAACTGTTAATGAAGAGGCAGATCAAGGCCAGTTTAAGCTCCCCGGTGATTCAAAGAGAGTCTTTCCAAAAAGATTTTGGAGGTCAGCAAGAGACCGCTCGGGGTCCTTGGCAAGCTGAAAGCATTCAGAAGGGCTCAGGTGAATATTTCCCCCTCTATAGTCGACCTTGAATCAAAGTAAGGATGAAAAATCAGAATCAGACAAACCTCAAGGTGTCAGTCCATAAGCCAAGCAGCTCATGAATTATTCATAGGGCTGCCGCGATGGAATGGCAAGGGGGAGAAAATAAGAGGAGAGGAGAAGACCAAAACGGGAGGAAGAAAGCAGGAAAGCAGGAGGAGGATGGAGGCAGCGCTCATTAAAAGAACATGACGTGGCAAGAGTGAGAACAGGAGACAAATGAGTTGGAATTTGATTAGATGTATACAGTATTGAATGTATACTGTATGTTTTTTCTTTTCAGTAAGAAATGTAGAGCTGGTTCGCTGTCAAGAAGTCGATGAATGCTCGTGGAACTGTCAGTCTATCTGGGGGTTGGAGTAGAAGATCTCAAATTTGTGATACATGCTGTACGTGCTCCTCTACAGAGAGATTTAATAAGAGCGCATTTGCATGCTTGTTTAGCTAAGCTGGGCTTTATGTGGCTTTTTTCTCTCCATTAGCAGGGTTTGCTTTGGACAGTGCGGTCTGTAGATGAAGAGGTCAGATGTTGTGCTGGTGGCCTGTTTGTTTGAATGAACTGCATCAGAATCTATGGCACAGATGGCACAGGCTTTGCTTTTGTTTATTTCATCTCTTGTAACAAAATGACTGCTGAGTCATTCGGGTACCAGCCGAGAGACCCCACAGCGCCACCGCATTTATGTGCATACAAGCATAGAATAATGGCACCTTTTTTATATTTGGGACACATAAAAACAATGTGAAACTCACACAAACAACTGATGTTATCCATTGGTGATACGTGCTTAAATCCATCCCAGGGTCACAACTTCCCAAGGGCTGTGGCCCCCAAGCACGTGCGTGTGTGTGTGTGTGAGTGCATTAAAGTGCGTCTGGTGTTTGCGCACTGAGGAAAGGATGGAGTGAGTAAGTGAGCGAATGAAGGAGCGTGCTGGCACAGCGGCGCGAGGCCGGCGGAGTGAGAGAGTGACTGATGCGCCGCGTCCACACTTGTCAGCCCGGCTTAATGGAGGATGCCACACTCGGCGGGGCCCCTGACTGACAGGTACCAGCCGAGGACTTTGTCAAGCAGGCACAAAGTCGGTAGCGCCAGCTCACTCGCCGTCCTGAAAGATGATGATGCAAAGAGCTCCGGCTCGACTAATGCTGACACACGCCGGTACACACACACACGCGGAGACTGTCAATCAGCGGGACGTCGGCGGAGACGTACCCGAAAGTGCCCCCGCGTCAAGCAGCGCGGACAACAGGGGTCAAGTTGCCGCTCTGAAACCGGAGTCCCGGTTATTGCATCCATTTTCACATTTGGCAGGCTGACCTGTGATCCGCTGCCGTTCACCCCTCGCGCAGAGCGGAGAGCACAAAAGATATGCATATTAGAAAACGATATTCCACCCAGTGATGGAGCAGTAAATGGAAAAAGAAGATAAACTATCGACTCATTTTTCCCCCCGCAAGCTAACTGCTGCAACTTTTGACTCCATCACATGGCGTATTGATTGCAATTCTGATATTGCAAACTGCACATCCCATATTATACAATATCCTTTACTGGGTTTCAGGCCAGCTTCAAATGACATATTAGCACTACAAACAAGGTTCAGATTCTCTCTCCAGATGAAATCGGGCCTGCTGCATCGTGGCGTCTCTAACCTGGGAGGTGTTTGAGGAGCAGGTGGTGTAAGAAGTTTGTGCCTTTGTCAGAAACGGCATTATGGATAGTTCGATGCTTCTTGCTAGTCGGCTAAATCACCAAGAACATCAGTAACTTACGGTCAGCGAGGGCAGGAGAGGCCATTCCTCACCTGCCATCATGGAAAGAAGAATTTTAAAATGAAAAAAAAAAAAGAAATGGTCCTCACCTAATGGGTGCCAGGACAAAGGACTGGCTTCATCTTAGCAAAAGTTACCCTGGTAGCATAACACAGTTGTACCACTCTAACTGCAAAAGCTGAAGCTAGACACTTAGTTACCGTACTTTTTATTTATTACTTTTATTTATTACTATTCTCATCAGCTTGGGTTCCTGGAGGATCAATCAGGGTGGATTCGATATCTTTTTCTCAAGGACGCTGCAGTAGCTCAACATACCACGGGCTGCTTGTCGGAGCCCTGGTGCTGGACAACTCTATAAAGATGGGATATAAATAAAACGAAATAGGTAATACATCACAGCCTTTGAAAGCATCATCACTCTGTCAAACGTTGCTGCTTACATCCTGTCAAGAATGATGGAAAAGGTTACACATTATCTGGAATTTGAAATTGGGAAATCTCCGCTGTCTAAATCTGTCCGTCAGACTAGACGGCTGTTGTGTAGTTTTATACAGAATCTACAGAGTTGACCTTTGCAAATCCCTCTTACCTCTGTGCCGTGGACGATCTCAGCTGCTTCTCCGATATGACGATGTTTATCTGGTGTTGGCATCTGGGGAGTTCTTTCTTCTCTGATTTTAAAGAACTGTGAGCGGGATTAATAGATTTCTGTGCTAAACTCCTCAATAATGCCTGTTTTCACAATTGAATTGAACAATCGGTTCGGGAATCAAGTCAGTGGCTGTTTTGGGAGATGGAAGCCTAGTTATTAACTGAAGATTCGAGAACACGCGTTGAAATAATGAGAGGATTAACACAATGGTGTCACAGAATGAGGCTTGTTAATTAAGTATACAACGATTCGGCAGATTTTTCATCCTCCAGTTTGAACTTATGGGACAGTTGCGGTACACTGGCAATGGTCCTTGGCCTTTGCTGACCCCTGTTGCTGACTTACCACCACTAATGACTGGAACAAAGGCTGGACGTTTATTGCTGGGTCAAAGGGGTCAAGGAACCATAGAATCCCTCAAATCATGACTGT
Source organism: Carapus acus (assembly GCA_900312935.1). Classification (NCBI taxonomy): domain Eukaryota; kingdom Metazoa; phylum Chordata; class Actinopteri; order Ophidiiformes; family Carapidae; genus Carapus; species Carapus acus. The sequence continues at coordinate 7,663 of OMPJ01010658.1, forward strand.
AGGATACATACAATCTGGGTCAGCCATCGTCAGCCTGGGGGATGATTCTGCATTTACCATCTCGCCGTCTGTTCTTTCATCGTTCGTCTTGATTTACTGATTTTGAGAAGACACCTAATTGCGGCGGTGGAGGTCTTGTGATACTTTATCTGCACAGTGTGACCAAGGAGGCGTCGGCGAGACGAAGCTCGTGACTTTCTCAGGCTATTATTTGAAAGCACAGGCTTGTGTTTGTACCAAAATGGAGTCAGAGGGGAACATTGGGGTCTTGTGGACAGCACAATGACATTGTTTGTCTGAGAATCTGCACGCGGATCAGCACTAAGTCGCCCCTCGCCCACTTTTGTAGTTTCCTTCTCCCACAGGAACACAGCCAGTCAGCATAACCAAGGACAGCGTAGCAGCCCATGCGTCGAGGTAACGAGCTTAAAAAGCAGCCTGGGGGAAATGAGAGTGCAGTTACGTGACATTGCTAAATATGTTAGCATGCTCAACGTGAAAGATACCTCCTCCCTTCCTTCCCTCTCCTCTCCTTCAGTAATTCATCCTTCCTTTCACCACGCAGCTCTCCATACTCCATCATCATTCATTATCACACTCAGCGCCATTAACGCTAATCGAGATGATTTGGTTATCATCCAAGATAAGATAACTGAGGGATAACTACAGAAAATGGTCAGTAATTCCAGGGTGTTGTAATGGGCCGGCGGGAGGTGGAGGGAGGGGGCAGAGAGGTGTTGTAACGCCAGCTGGTCTCCTCACCGTCCTCCTCTTCGATCTCTCCATCAACGTCACATGTTGGGTCCCAGAATAGCGCCGCCTTTCCCGAGCCGTTTGGTGACTCTGCTACTTTATCAGCAGATAAACTTACGATGGTAAGCGCCAGGTTAGCCATAACCGCCACCACACCACCCGCCACGCGGCCTCTTACCTTACCAAGTGGGCACGGGGAACGTGTACAGAACAATCAAGGGATCAAGAGCAGGAATAAGACGTGAGCGACCAGAGATGAGGAAGTGAGCTGCCATTACCGTGGTGTACAACTTTTTTCTCTGTAATGATCGAGTTGGACTGTAACGTAACTCGAGCATGTTTTTGTTTTTCTGGAAAGCGGCTGTGTCCTTACCCATCCTCATTATTTTAGGAACAGTGGGCAGCTGAGCTGGGCAGCCGGCGAGAGCTTGTGAAAGGGGGCGGGAGGGATTCAGTGTCTTCCTCAAGGACACCTGAACATTGGCCTCCTTCTTTTTTATAGGAGTGGCCAGGGATTGAACCCACAGGCATCAAATACCACCAACACATCTCAACTCCAACTTTCTAAAGCTCACACTCCAGCAGTACAAAGAAAAGTAATACGGGACCTGTCACACTCCCCGCGCCGCACATTTCGCTGTGTTTGTTCTGGCTGTCCGACACCTCTGGCTGAAAAGAGGAGCGTATAAAAACTATTCTTCCCACCGCAGCGCCGATGTCAAACAGGGCAAAATAGACGCCGTGTTCTTTCTTTTGATTCGGTCCCCCACACTGCTTCCATAACTCGTCTGTTTGATGTCATATCTGATAGGCACGGAGCTTTTCGAATCTTTTGAATAGCGAAACGCGCTGCTCCCTGCTGAATCAACCCACTCTAGCCGTCTCACGATTTCCGCAAAGAGTCCGAGCTCATTCTGAGGGGCATAGATTGAGGACAGGAGCTAAAGACGGCGACCCTGGACTCAATGTTGTTCTTCAGTCTCCCCCTAATGTTACCCTGTCATGGGGTAATTGATTCTGAAGGCCACCAGCGGAGCCCGAACCCCACACGACAAGCAATGTTTGCGTCCGTGGCCCCGGCCTCCTGTAGAGGAATGGCGTGTTCTACCTCCAATGTGAGAAAGGACGAAGAAAAGCAGGACTCACTGCTCCGGCCTCTCAACGCAAGTCTTCCAGCCTTTTCAGTGACCTCACAAGTCAGTACTCACGGCTCAGTCTGCAGTTTTTTTGCAGAATAAGCAAACAACAACTCAGGGCTGAACAGCAATCCCCCCTTTCACAAGGCTGCAGCTGAGATTATATCATAAAAAGTTATGTTGTCTCGCCATAATGTGTGATTGAGCATTGAACTTCTGGCATTCGGACATGGGACTCTCCCTTATTGTTGGTGATGTATTTGCCTCTGATACTATATTCAGCTATTGAGTAGGTAAAGGCATGAAATAACAGCCCGCAAACTAAATTGAGTCTCAATTACATGTGGGGATACACGTATATTTCGGGTGCAACACAGCAACAAAGGGGTCCAGAGAATAATGACCTTAGTGCAACATTGAAGTTTGCCACCAAGCTAAAATCGCCTCTGAAATAGTTGAGGCTGCCTTGTTTTTATGGGAAGAAAAACATATCATTTGCCATAAACTTGCGAACAATACACTACTTTTTCTGACAAGTTTTGCGTTTTATTAGTTTTGGACTTGTTTTTTTAGCCGGTGGCAGCCAAAATCAATTCTGAACATTGGCTGTGACTTCGGGACAATAAGAGAAAAAACTTTGAAGGTTGGCAAAAAATGGAAGGAAAGTTATGGCAGCCATCGCTTGAGCTCACTGGCACTATTGTGCCATGGGTGTATGTGTGTGTTTACGTCGGTGTTGCATTGAGCAGGGGAGATAGGAGGAACCTTTGTTCGTGTTGCATGCTTTCAACCCATCCAGGCTGTTCAAAATGCACATTCAAGCCCAGAGCTCAGATGTTTCCTCAAACTTTGTCTTTGTTTTTCTATATACAGTGCAACTTATGCCTCAATATTTTCTGTATTTGCAATGAAAAACTGAGATAAACATGAAGACTTATACTACATTAGGTTAGTGTGAATTGTGTAGCCACATCTTTAGTGGGACATTTTCATAAAATTTGAATTTTTACTGTATGGAACTCCATTGCTCTAAGGCCTGGCTGACAAAGGGTTTGCAATGTAAATAAGAATGTAAATACTTGATGAACACAGTGAAAGCAGCAGCCTCCCACAACACTGATCCATTGAAGCAATATTATGAACACAGATAAATATGAGATAATTGTGCTATTTTGCAATTCTTCTCAGTTCTATTCATTTACCTGGCTGTGCTGTTAATTGTGGCCTGCTTTCCTGCGAGTGGCGTGACCTTGTGTGAAAGTCACAAAGACCAAAAGACCAAAGACTGAAAGACCAGACTAAAGGTCAGAACCCAGAATAGCGCAACAGTCTTTCTTTTAAAAGCCTGAAATAGATTCTGGGCTTTTTCTAATCCCTGACTGGGATTCTGCTCTTCAAACACCCCCTTTTTTTTGGACAAACAGCATAATGCAAATATATGCAAACGTAGCAGCAGAGTTGTCTATTGAATGAAATTTGCATACGTGGAAGTGGCTCATCCCAAACATTCAAATAAAGAGCCGGGCGACGTGACGTGCGGGATCCAGTTTGGTGACGACAGATGAAAAGAAGACGGACGGCTCCACAAAGACGAGGAGACGCAGCAGGGCAGAATGCTGTAAATCTATATTAGAATAACAGGGAGCATTCCTTCGAGGACAGCAACACAGAGTGGACATAGAGGACAGATGGTTTGACGGTGTACAGTAGCTCACATGTAAAACAGCACAGTAAACCTTGTGATAATCTTCAAATAGAGGCAGTGCAATGCAGGTTTGTTTTGCTAGTTTCTAGCATAAAATTGGAGTGCTTTTAACATCTCACACACACATTGTTCTGTGGACACATATGCACATACACTCGTGCATTTTTATCTCTGTTGTCATGGAGTTCTCTCTTTCAATGCCACTCATCCCAGCACACCTACTGAATGATGGACTATCCTCCTCCTCTCCTCTCCTCACCTCACCTCACCTCTCCACTCCACTCCACTCCCCTCCCCTCTTGTCCTACTTTTCCCCAATACAGACAAACATAGACACACACTTTAAAGCAAATTCACCAACAATCACTCATACACTCGTTCCCAAACAGATATTAAAACTGATATCAGCCATAACATAAAAATAAATGCTCTAAAAACTGCAGACCTCAAGGCAGTCATGGGATTCTGCAGACTGTGTGTGTGTGTGTTGACACTGTAGGGTGTCTTGTCATGAAGTGTAAGTCAGTCATGAGGGAAATAGTGGCTGTCAACTGAGACGATTCGTGATATGTTCAAATCTGTGTGACAGATTTTAGTTGGTAGTTGTGAGTGACTGGTCAAGTTTTACATATGTCCATATGTCTTATTTGTCTTTTGAGGGGGACATTCTTTTAAGAGGGTCTCATATGGAGACGATTGGGAGGGATGATGTTAGAGTCCAACGGTGAGACTGAGAGGGCCAAGGGAGGGAGAGGGACTTTTGGGGGGACGTGTGATGGCACAACCTGTCCTGACAACATTCCCCATTTGTGAGAGTCTTTTCGAGTTGACGCAGAGGAAAGAATGGGGAGCACTTGACGATCTACAGTAATTTGAGAGAGCACGTGGCCCGGATGGAATCTGCATTCCATCACACAGCCATTAAAATAATAGAGGGTGCTGACACTTCAATAATGAAGTAATTCACTTAAAGCCAATGTTCACACGGCGCTCCGCTACTCATTCGCTGAATGGTGTCCTGTTCCCGGTAATTAAACTATTTGCTAATTCCCTCTCTTGTTACCAAGACAACAAGATGTTCCCACATTTTCTGGCTCTAAGCCGCGCAATCGCCGACTAAGTACTCATGTTAACGAATCGGATATTTGCCGAATCGTGTTTCCTTTCTAACTGAACAAAAAGAGGACTTTATCCCGCCCTCTGCCCTCTGCTTTTTTGTTCTTGGCACCCCTCGAATCCCGGCGTATCGCCGTGTTCCAGCAGGTCGTGTATCACCCGCTTCTAAAAATGACCCCCATCTCTTGTATTTCATTTCAACTTTTCCAATACTTTGGTCTTCTTGTAGCTCATCTCTTCCTGTTTCCCAATCTCAGTTGCAACTTCAGAATTGAGAGTGTAAAGAAGTAGAGGAGGGAGCAGGACTGAGCGGCGCAGTATGTCCTGTACACTCAGCAGTCCCACAATAGCCTCCGCTGAGTCACATCACTTCCTCCTACACATGGTCGAGTTAATTAGACGTTTGTTTGTTTGCTGGCTCATTCGCATGGCGCTGCGTTGCGTGGTGCTGATAAACTTAGCGAGATCAATACCGATAAATTTGAGCAAAATGTGAATAACAGAAATAATGTCCACCAAGGACGAATCCTTACCTCTGACTCCTCCCTGGATCATTGCACCATTGGACCGCTGTAATGGTTTTCATCTCCAACTGGACAGATTTCCCTAAGGTTTGTTATCCTGATTGATCTCCATATGTCCCCAACAGAATTGAACATGTTATTGGCGCACATTCCAATAGCATGTTGGGATTCTTCCAAAGTGGTCGTAGCTGAAGAACTGTCTCAATAGCACAATGCAACTGCCATTTCGTGTCTAAGGAGTGTCAGAAGTCGACATTTTGATTTTGCACCATGTGAACCTTAGTTTTGCAATTTGGACAGGACGAGCTGTCCAGTCGAGATGTCTCCTGGGTGGAAAATTAGAGAAATTAGAACATTCACGATATGGTTTTGCGGGTAGGGGGAAGGTGCGTTGCAGGAAAAGGATAATGCACCCACGATTGGCTATCGGAAGATATTTTTACATGTGTGTGTTGTGTGATAGGGCTCCTCACAGATTCAGGTTGCCGCCCATTAGCATCATCTATGTGGACGTCCTCCAGCATTGGTTAACTTCCCACAATCCTCCTCGACACGGTGACACGGCCTCCCCTCCCTCCTCTCGCCCGCTAACCATCCCCGTGGGCGCCCATCGAAGCGGTTCGGCACAAAGGACAGACGTCTCTTGTTCTGTCACGCTAACACGGGCTACCGACTCTGCGCAGTTAACAAGATTTGTTTCCCCACTCGCTAAAAACACTCTCTCTCTCTGGCTGCCGAGCCAGACCACGCAGCGTCGGCCCTACAGTCACACACCATGTGTGTCCAAGTGGCTGGGTGCCATGCGGGCGGCATTTACAGATTGTGTTATGACCAGGCCAGCGAGCCATAAATGAGCACGTTCTCGCTAGGAGCCTCCTCCAGCGTCTCTCCTCCTTAGCTCATTAGCGCCGCACGCCTGAGTTGCGTTTCGTGGTTTGAAAGCGTTGATAAGTTTTCCCCAGCTGGAGATTGAGGAGACGCAAATCAAAGCGCAACTCTTAACACGGGTCGGAACCTCAGATACTCCCCGTTCGCTCAGCGGCCTGCAGGGCCGGGGGAGGTTCTGAGAATCTGACGTCCAAAAGTGATGTAAGATCTCAAGGGTGCAGAAGTGGAGGCGTGGAAACGCCGGGCAGCACTTAGGCAACGACGGCTCTCACGGATGAATAACTTGGACTGATCAGGCGGTAACGCTCAGCCAAACATCCTGTTTTTTCTGTCCATACTGGAATCCCAGTGAAATTCAAATGACCACATTCATTGACCTGAACTGACATTACTAATGTCAGATCTTTAATCAATTTTTGTTTGGAGAAGCAGGTGAATGATAATCCACATGATCTCACATGACCTCCTCATTGTGTATTTGTATGTGTGTGTGTGTGCATGTGTGTGTGTGTGTGTGTGTGTGTGTGAGAGAGAGAGATTTATACACCTCAAGCAGCACAGCAGAAATTAGCATGTTTATACCATCATCATGGAGGAGGTTGTTTAAGTAGCTTCAATCTTCCATTTCATCATTTCACTCTATCTCACCACGATTTGCAACTCTCTCTCTCTCTCTCTCCCCCGCTTGTATAAGGTTGTCATTTGCATAGCATCTCCTGGATTTCTGCGATGCTGTGTACGTTGTGACCCGGTGTAACCTCGCTCTGACTGTCTCTGACCGTGTTTGGTCTCTTCGATCGTACATATCGCGCCTTCACTCCACAACTGTAGCCGTTGGCACCTCCCAGGCCCACGTGCTCGTCCTTCTCTTGGTGTACAGACGAGTAGAATGGGAATCTCCCTCATTATCATTGCGGTCTCGGTGAGGAAATCAAATGTTCTCCCCGCGTCCCCGACGTCTCGCTCCTTATTAGATACGTGTCCACCGCAGCCTGATTCACACAAGACAGATTTCAATGTACCAGTTGTTCAAAGCAATAAAAAGGAAGTGGTAGACGGTTTGGTTGGAGGATGATTTAGATGGATCAGCCATAAATAAAGCGAGACAAAGGTCTGAAGTCAGCAGACTTCCATGTACATCTTTCCAGCTCTGGATCTGTTGTGTGGACAGACAGATGAGGGGACAGATTGACCAGTAGTTCCCATTTACCGGGGATACATCGCGTTCACATTAGTTATTATAATTGTGTATGTTTTGGATTGTACAGTATATTTTCAGAGCAGCACAGGCGACTTTCTCCCCTGCATTGAAATTTTGAACATGCCTCCTACTGTTTAAAAAACTGCTTTGCGTGCTTGGACAGTGCAGATTCTCATTATCATTTGAGGCACTGGGTGTCTCATTTAGACAATAAAAAAGACGCCCAGACACATTCTCCTGGTGCCATCCATGTGCTCACTGGCACTTTTTTTATCATTAGCCAGGGAAATGATGTGACTGAAAAAAGGAAAGGAAAGAAACATCAAGCTGAATGAATTACTTTTTCTGCTCTGTTTACCACTCTGTGTGCATGCTAACATCAGTGTGAGCGCGATAATAGCACCTCATGGATTGTGTTTTGGCACGGGGGATGCTGGCTGATTGCAGGCAGCGCCTCCAAAGCATTTCTTTTCCCCCCTTTGAAGGCCTTTCTGAGAGGGAACGCGAAGGTGCTGCCACCGAGCTGCTCCCCTGACACAACCCAGATGACTTTGCAGGCCTTTAATCAACCAGAAAAATTGGACACGACAGGGTGAAATTGTGAACATGGGCGATTACTCTGTGGTATTTCTTACTCCAACAAATACAATAGGTACAAAATACAATACAAAAAAAAAACAAGGTGCAGATTTTTCTGATGCCTGTGTGCTGAGGTTGCTTAACTCCTCCAGAAAATAAATGAATAAATGCGACAATTAAATCTAAAAAATAATGACTGTAATAGGATTTCTGCACACTTGCCATCTGCGGCTTGAATATTTTTTGATTTATTTTTTAATGGAGGCAACATTTTATTTTCCCTCCAACACCGAACCGCTGTTCTTTTCTCCAACTCTACATCAAGATCCCTATTAATCTATCCACGTATCAGCCCGTTTCTCCCTTCATGCTTGTGTCTTAAATATAGCAGTGACAAAACTCTCGCCTGGGGATCGACACAGTATTTGTGATTCTTACATTCTGCTCCACACATGAATGTGGGAGCACACACACACACCCCTCCAGGCCGTAATCAGAATCAATCATCTCATATCCACTGAAGTCACCGGACTTTATGTGTTTTTTTGGGAGTTTTTTTTTTTTTTTTTTCAAAGGATGAACCTAGTGCGTCACCTTCCTCTGGCTGATTGAAAGTAGAAGGCTTGACCACACGTCCATGCAGAAGAAATATAAGAATAGCGCGGGAAGCGACGAGTGCTGCAGTCCTCGTGATTGCGCCCCTCCGTCCTCTCGGTGCTGAAGGGCAGCACAGACAGACTGACACTAACATGTGCTGATTGGGCCTGACGTGCGGCGCACCGTGGCCCTCACCCTGGGATCGCTTTCCTGATCTTTCCTTTCTTCTCCCCCCTTCCCCTCCCCTCCCCGCTTTCCCTCCCTTCCTCGTAACACTCTCCAGTTTCTCCACCCCATCAATACCAGATGACCTGAGGTAGAGAATGGCCTAGATTGGAACAAGTATTCGGGATTCGTTTAATTAATAGGAGCTGAAAAGGAAAGAAGCAGGACTCGTGGGAGACAGAGATTGATTGATTTGTTCCCGCTAGTTTCTCTGGCGGAAGCGTCTAGGCCTGCTAAATCTCAAGGAGTTCCTTTTTCGAGAAAAAGCTTTTAACGCTGGGTTTGGTACTTCACAGGTGGGTTCATTCAGTCGTTTGTGGTCGGTGGACAAAATAATTGTGTTTTTGTCCGAGCTGATTCAAGCATTCATCACTGCTCACGACGGTAAACACAAGAAACTTTGTTACGGAAACAGCGAGCCGAGCACAATTTGTCGAACTTTTGTATCGCCCTGTGACTCTTGACGCCATGGTAGAAATGAAGGGAATGGAAATTAGTTGGAAAATCATCTTTCTATAGAACAAACAAAGTGAAGTAAACAGGGTTTTTTTATTATTATTTCTGAGGAACTGCAGGACTTTCACGTTAGACTGGAATCCTCACAGATAGCACAGTGTCTCCAAACACACACACAGTCTAAAAAGTCTCATCTCACAGCAGTTTCAGAGAGTTTTGGGACAAAAGTTTAAAATTTCACAATCGCTGCATCTGCTCGTCCAGAGTTACAATGCATGTTTACTGGCTGCTCCGACTCCCATTAAAAAGTGAAACTGATTCCTCACCACCGCTTGGCAGCATTTCTACATAGGAAATAATTTATTGCGAGCAAATTGTGCAGGTTGTCAACTTTCCCTGGCAAGAAACAGAATATTGCATGGTGTGCACTTCTATGTCATCATGAGCCTCTGTGTTGACTTTGGACTTTAATTTCAAATCCTGAGGAGATCTAGAGAGATTTCTGCTGCCACTGTAGCTCGGTGGGAGTGTCTCCTGGTGAGAGACACAAACCAGGCGAGATGCTGCGGTCCTGTGGATGTGGACGATAATTTGCTTGTGTCTCGGGCCCCACACGCTGCTGGTCTGACTGACACGCGCGAAGAGGTCAGTCCTCCGACCCTCTCAGCGGTCCGCAAAACAACAGAGAGCTGCCTCTGCTCCCCGCGCCGCTCCTCCCGTCCTCAGGAGACGCTGCCCTTTGAGACGGGGCGCCACCTTAATGGATTCTCCCCGTCAGTCCCCAGCTTTGTCAACTTCCCGCCTGCCTGCCTGCCCACTCTGCTCTCATCAGCCTCTGCGCATCCATCAGCTGGCTTGCCATTACTTCTAATTTCCCAGCAGATTGTGGGGGAGACGGGGCTCCCACAGGAATAAGCATGGAGGCAGAGGCCACACACACACACACATATAGACACACACACGCGAACGATGAGGCGACGGCTTTGCACTTTACTACCCGTTTGTGCGGAAGATCTCGTCCATTTGTCGCCTCTCACTCGGCAATAGTGTGAAAAAGAAAGAAAGTGCCTCGGTTATGGATGGGGCATGTGTTTGTTTATGGCTGAGGTGGGATGTAAACATTATGGAGTGGCTGTCGCCCACGATGAGCGTTTGCGTTATTGTATAGAGAATCATTTCGGTGGATTTACCTCTTCCTCTCTCTTCCCACCAGCTTTTCCTTCAGGGCCCTCGGAGGGTTAAGCTATAGCAGCCTGCCACCTACTGGTTAGCAGAAGGTACAGTTGGACCTTGATCACAGGCAGATGGTTTATGATTGTTTATGTTGTGGTCGATGAGATAAATATTAAGATGGACTTATCAGGGACTCGGCCTTTGACAGTTTGATACCCTGTTTTTTTCGTTATTTTCAGTTTAGCCTTATTTCATCGAAACTCATGTAGACTCTGCATTCTACAACAGTGTATTTAGATTAACATTCCACCAGAATGAGAACACACCAGTACACTGAAAACAAGACATTCCTCCATGAACTACATTGGTGTTTGTCTATAAATATGTAATGCAGAACAAACCTACCGGTACAATCGACAAAACATATTCAGGCAGTCTCCGTGCAGCATAGCTGTCAATTTGTTTACGTTTTTCAATTCCATTGATTCCCCTGTTATCGGCACAGTAGAGCTGCAACAAATGTAACAAAAGAAGTAGAGCAGCAATTTACAGAAAGTGACAAAGACAGACGATCAGTCACGGCGCGGCGGGGTTACTGTGACGCGCATCCATCTTTATTCTTTCCCACATTACCTGGAAGATGCTTTTCTTTCCCGTGATAAATGGCGTCTTTGGGCAATTACGTCTCCCGAGCTTGTCAGATTTGCCTGAGTTGCCAGCGTTCAAGCGCAGGTGTTTTGCCGCGAAAGTGTGTGAAAACACACAGCGCAGCGCAGCGCCTGCTGGCCTTCAGCCAGGCCCTGCGTATTAATATTTAGTGCCGCCCCAGTGAATCCATATTAATGAAGGAAAGCCTGGGCGGCCTCTCTCCATTTTCACTTTGTCTCTCTCCCTGTCTCTCTCCTTCTGCCTGCCAGCACAAGATGAACTACGGGTCTTGTAGAAACAAAGATATATGAGCAGAAATTGGGCTGCTTCTGTCTTTGTGTTGGCAATCTTCCTCTGTGACCGAAGCGGGAAAAGCTGTTTTATCGGGGATTCCTCTCTGAGAAGGTTTTCGTTGCTTTCATTGTTCAAAATTAGCATCATACACTCCCAGCAGATTCCAGAAGATGTTTCATCTGTCACTGAGATAAATGGACATAAAATGTGATGTATAATTCAGAGGCGGGAAATCCGTCTGCTCTGTTGTGCTTTGCACCCCCTGCAGGCGGATTGAAG
>OMPJ01010658.1:19256-31779 GCA_900312935.1 Carapus acus
GGATTGAAGGTGTCTTCAAAAGTGCATTTCCCTCTCACCACGCCCTCGTGTCCTTGGTCACGTCACGTTTTACATAGAATTTCAGAAGGGAAAACAAATGTTGTTGTTTTTTATTATCGGAATCTAGATCGGCTTCCCTGTGGAAGACACCCAAACGGCGTACTTGACAGTTCAACTTAAATCCACTAGGGGGCCTCGCAGCACTGTTGATCGTGCTGGATGTTGAGATTCCGCCGCGTCCAGCACGCCGCAGCCAAACTATCCCCCAACTGACTTTGAGCAAAAACACCTGCGCTCACTTTTCCTGAGTCCCAAGGACTTAAGCAGATCAAAACTAACTCACACACAACCAAAATATCAGCTATAAATCTGAAATCCCAGCAGGAACAACCACTGCCGCAAGGCCAGATTGCTGGGCAATTTGTAAGACAACGTTTGGACACTGTAACCATCAGACCGGTCCACGTGATGGCAGAAACTCAAGTTTGAGTTTGTAAGTGCAGACTGCAGGTTAATTTGTCTGTTAGGGAAGGCAAAACATGGAGTCAGTGCGCCGAGTGGAAGAAAGACGGCTGTGAGAACAGAGGATTTCAAAGCTGTGCTGAAACTTCACCAAGGTCAGAGAACGCAGCAGTTAATCAGAGCCTCTCCGACCCTTTGACCCCACAGCAGAGCAGACAGGTCCGCAGGGCCTCACCAGCCAGTAGAAACCATGTCCTCCACTCCAGTGGTTGTCAACCTTTTCAGGGTCCTGGACCCATGGCAAATTTTAAATCAACCCTGAGGACCCCCAAACCAACAGGGTGGAAAATCCTTGCAATTACACCACAGACCACAAGGGGCCCGCAGCTTCCCCGATTGAGAATCGCTGCTCCCGGAGTCCAATCAAGCCAGAAATCGCTCCTCCAAATGCTCTCCGATCGCCTCGGTTCCTCCCCAGCATCTGATAGACAGGAAGATAAGGAAGTCCCTCCCGTTCCGCCCCCCACGTGTCCTCCCCCTTACCGTCTTCTCCCTATACTCAGACTTCCGCTACTCAGACCCGTCAATCAAGCTCCCGACGTCAGCAGACAACAGCAGCATCTCCTGCTCGCTGACAGGAGGCTGGGCCGTCAGCGAGATGCTGCCAGAAAAGTCCCACGCTCCACAGGCTGGAGACAGAACAGCTGCGATACCGTTGGATCAAAGGAGACTAAACAGAAACAGCCTCTTCCCACTTGCCGTGTCCCTTGTTGACAACAGAGCGACTTCACCCGTGACACCCACATCACCGTGTTGCTGTGGTGCCTTTTAGCCCTTCAGATGCATCGGTGGAGAATGTGCGTTCACTCTGAGATTTCCCACCTTCAGACGCGCAAGAAGAGGTCACACCCTTTGTTACTCTCAGCCTCTCGTCAGCTTACTTCCATAATCCTTTCCCCGTAAAGTACAGGGGGCCGGATCTGACTGATCTGGTTCCCTCTAATCCATTTGTCTGGCCGCAGAGGTTGTGAGCCACAGAACATAAGGTTACTTTCAATGAACTGCTGGGGGCCTCCAGCCGGGGGAAAGCAAACAGCGATGCCAATTCGAAATAAGGAGACGATTTTGTGGAGATGACGTGTTTTCAAGTACTCACAAGATAGAAATTGTGTTTACCGGACTGGAATAATCCAGGAAGATGGGGATTCATTTCCTCAGTGGTGATAATGAAGTCCAAACCCACACACTTCCTCTGTCTTGCTGTGCATTCTTAAGTCATCGCTCAGTGTTTGTTGTGGTGGTGGGATCGGAGCGTGCAGTCGGTGACATGCAGAAAAAACGCGCGATGGACCAAATACCCATTGCAGATGATTAGAGTTCAACGCTGTTTAACAGTGTTTAATGCTATTTAAAGTGACACACTGGTAATATATCTTAAGAAACAGTGTTTCACTGGAGTAATATGGCTCGGATTGAATGGGTTGGATTGAAAATATGATGGATTAAAGTTGAATCCTCTTTTGTTGATATTTAATCCTATGCGTGGTCATTGTGTGTGTGTGTGTGTGTGTCTGTGTGTGCGCGTGTGTGTGAGAGAAAGAGAGACTCACATCTGTCACCCATGAGCTAAGTACTGTACAGTATAATGGAATCTTTGGCTGTATAAGGAAAAAGACTTGATACTCATTCCTACACAGGTGACTCCTTTCAGGATAAAACAATTATTAATCATCATCCAAAGTCATTAAATCTGCAGATGCAGCAACGTCCATCTCTCAGTTGGACTTTGCTGAGGGAATTATTCAGTGTTTAATTTTCGCTGATGGGTGGAGTCCGACTTTGAAAGTCGTCAGAAAGAGGAAAAGCAAATGCAAAAGATCATGAATGTGTGGAAAAAGTCTGATATATGTCTTCCATTCACGAAGAAGTTTTCAGCTCCCGGCAGCCTTGAGAGTAACAACATTTCACGTGGACAGACATGAGATAAAACATCAAAATTTAAACGTGAGACACCACTGCTTAACAACACCCAATGTGTCATCTGTTGTACACACACACACACACATACACTCACACACACTCTCTCACCTGCACTCACATACTCAGGGAGTTATGGCCAGATGGTGTAATCCTCTTGTTTTACCAGGTTTTAGATTTTTTTTTCCCCCTGCGCTGGTGTTGGGATTATTTGATCGTCCAATAGGATTTTGGGCCACTCTCCTCTGATGATGTGAGATGAATGACGGGCGGATGGGTGGAGGGCGGAAGCCAGGCGGTAGATAGAGAGTTCATCCGTCCATCATATCATGAGTGGAGCGTGGACAGTGGTGGATGAAAGAGCCTCACGCTGCACACGCGACTTTCCTGCTATCCGCCATCACCACACGGGAAAGAGGCAGAATGAGAGAGATCCAAAAGGTATGAGGGGCAAACTGGATTTTATCAAATACCCAGGGGTGGAAAAGCATCCTCATAATTTTGGAAACAATCTGGTATCCTGAAATTCATAGAACGATGATTTGATCAGTGTCCCACATAAGCCAGAAAAGGATTTGCAGTAGTTGGATCATCTGGTATTGTGGAATATGAGGTGATAATGGTTTTCTATGGAGTGTGATGAGTAACCAGATGTTGTTACTTACATTTTGACCCAGTCGCTTACTGAAAGTACAATATAATTATTTCTAGGATGTAATGTTTTCTGATTGGCTGTATCATGTAACAGCAGTTTTGCGATTTATTTTTCAAGTTTGTGTCAATGTGCCACACATCAATTAAAAACAAAGACCCCAACGTCTACCTGAACAACACCAAACTGACCAAATTCTCATCAAGTCAAAGCAAACTTACAGTATCAGAAAGAAAACAGCGGCCGCAAGTAGCCGCATTCTGCCTCAACAGTAAAGCAACACATTTTTCTGTGTTGCTCTTCATCGTAAAGTATTTCTGTAGCTCATCTTGCGCTTTGGGGATTGTGATGTACCATGTGATGAAACAACAAGGACAAAGTTATGGGTCCCTCAACCTCCATCGTCCTCTCTCAAAGTTAGCGTTAGCAGCAGTGTGAGTCCGAGCGAGTCTCACAGCCACTTAGTGTCGTATGCGGTCTACCTTCATGCTTACTTAGCTATAGCTCGCTACAGATTAAGTGAACACGCCTGACCTCTTTCCATCTTGGTGTGTGTCTTTGCGTGCTTGTGTGTGTGTACGCGGTTGGAGGGGAGGTCTTACTAAGCACAGAGTATAGGAAAATGAAAACATATAACTCGTGTCTCTCTAAGTAATTAACCCCCCATGAGCTTTTTTTTCTCTCTTTCTCTGTGTGTGTGTGTGTGTGCATGTGTGCATAACTCACTGAGGTTGTTTGCTCCACATGACAATGTTTGCTCACGCTGATGTATTATTAAAACACCCTTGGGGTTCTTGCTTGCTGGGTCCACTAATGAAGGAATACGGGAAAACTGCGGATAGGTTTAGACGCGGTTTAGTTGGAAAGGTCAACAAAATGAGTTTAGAGGAGCAAGCGCGAAGAATACAACCAGCAGATTCATCTGCAGTGAAAAGTAGAGGAAATGCGAACAGGAATAAAAGAGTTAAGGGGATTTATTTCAATTTTGAAATGGTGCTGTTGAGGCAAAAAATGTGTGTTATTTTAGAATGAGAACATATGAGTTGCATTTATAAAAGCACCTGAGATCATGTGGAGACATTGTTTGAGTATTATATGGCACCATACTCCTGTGAGTTTTTATCTTTTATGTAAAGTTTCTGTTCTACATTGTCCTGGTCTGCGTTTATTGTTATTTATCTATTGTGATTCCGTGTATATTAAAATCAGGCCTCCTGAGAGGAGAAGTTGCGTTTGCAATTCCACCCACACAAGGACCCACAGGAATGTGTAGATGTTCCAGCATTAATAATTTGTGAATATAAACACACCAGCTTCTTTATTTTTTTGCTCTTTTATACCCAGAATCCTATTCTATCCAGATTTGAATCCATAATCCACTGTCACAACTCAGCGATCTCTTCCTGTTGGCAGGTCAGTGCTTCGTCTGCATGGTGGACGTGGTGCCGGTGAAGAATGAAGATGGCGTCGTGATCATGTTCATCCTAAACTTTGAGGTCATGACAGACAACAGACTACGAAGCCATGAGGGAGAGCTCAACCACCGCCTGCCCACGTGGCTCGTCACAGGTACCAGATAACACCAGATAACACCAGGATAAGCCGGCAAACTGGACCGGCATGAGCTCAACTATGCTAGCAAACTACGTTTACACCTTTTTCTCTCCGTGACGCTGTCCACCGTGTCCACCAGGTCGTCCACGAGGCTTCAAGTTACGGATTCCCCGCCTGCGCTCCATGTCCAAGGCGTCTCTGGACGACACCGAGGCGGGACACATCCCGACCGCCACGCCCCTGCCGCTGCTCAGGGACCGGCACAGTCACGAGTCGCTACGGCTGGGGGAGCTGTCCGCCCGGCCCTCCGTAGCATCGGAGCACCAGGAGCAGATCAGCGAGAGCAGGTAGGCCCAGATCAGAGGGAGCACAATTTTGAACATGTCACAAAACAAGGGCAAGAAAGGAGGATCCCACGTTTGACTAATTCACTCGCTCACATTCATTTGTTCATCTCAACTCAGTCGATATCTGTGAGCATCCCCGAAGAAATGACAGCAGCTAAGATACAGACGTTATACTATTTGATGATACAGTAAAAGAGTCATTAACAACTTTTGGACTTTCTGCATTCAACTGTATTTTTATATTCTATATCTTTAGACCGATGTCTTGCTCTTTGTCCCCATTCATGTCCTTTTTGTCAAGACGCCTGTGTTTCTTTCGAGTTCAAATCCCAGGCAGGACTGTCCGCATGTAGCGCAGTGTCCCTCAAAATACTTTCGGGCTTTGTAATGAAAGTAGATGTCCTGAAATAATCCGTCTTTCAATCAGTGAAGCATCTCTGTAATGCTCTCAGGTGGCACGAGTCCATGGATCGGATTGAGTTGTGGACAGATGACCTGACATGCACAGGGAGGGGAAATGAGAGCGACCAAGGGGAGGGCAACAAAACCCAGTCCAAATATCAGGGATTCTGACAGATCATTCAGAATTCTGTCATCATGGTCTCCCCTCTGTTTTTGAGATGTTTCGGTTACTCGAAAGTATCTCCTTGCACCAAGAAAAAAACTTCCTCAAGACTAGTTTTAATCTACCTTGAGGTCTCAACCAGGGACACTTTCATAAGATCAAGTGATGTCTCCCCAACGTGACTTACTGAACCCTCTTCCTTGCCTCAGGTTGGCTCTACAGGGGTGGCCAGAGGACCGCCAGGAGGACCATCTCACCTTACTGGGCTCCAAGTCTCCCGAGCCTCCTCCTCCTCCACCGACCCAGCTGGCGGGCCCCCTTGCCCAGTCTTCACCCTGCGTAGCGCCGCACCGCCTCAGCCTCAACCCCGACGCTTCGGGCTCAAACTGCTCCCTGTCTCACAGCCGGTCGCGCGAGAGCTTTCACAGCATGCGCCGGGCGTCCTCAGTGGACGAGATAGAGGCCATGAGGACCGACTGGGACCGAAGGAGCCGGAGAGCGAGCGTCCGGCCAGGTAATGACAACAGTGATGAGATGAGGAGAGGGATGAAAACATTGCAGAAAAGATGGGAGGAGGCAGCAGAATAGGCCCAAATCTACAGTTTTTACCTCAAAGCGGATATGGTGTGTGGGTTCCTTGGTTCCCTGGGTTCATCGGTTTTGGAGATGTGTGTGTAAAAACATTCCCATCATCCACAACAATGTACCTCCCTCAATAATTCATCCACTTTCTTTTCTTTGAGACTTTTTTCCGTTTGCTCTCACAGGTTCCGTGAACAGTAAATCCAACATACTCAACTCCACCTCAGACTCGGACCTCATGCGTTATCGCACTATCTCCAAGATTCCCCAGATCACCCTGAACTTTGTGGACTTCAAACCCGACCCGCTCATCGCGCTGCCTGCAGGAGAGATGGACATTATAGCGCCATGTAAACTGATTGACCGCACGCACAACGTGACAGAGAAAGTCACACAGGTAAGATGCTGATCCCACGTGGTGCTGATGGGCCAGAGTTTGATGTTCTTTACACCATTTTGCTCACAAACTCCAAACAGCGTCTTTTAAATTAAGTTGAGCATTGTGTAAAATCTGCTGAGACCATTAGCCAAAGTGCTCACGCAGTGCCAGAACTATCAGTCTCTGTCAGTGAAAAGGGAATTGATGGTAAAACATCTTCAGACAGTGAGATAGTCGCTCTCGTGATGGCATGAGTCACGCAAGGTTCTTGTCTACACACAGTTGTTTGTGTGGAAGTGTGTCTCTGTGTGTTTGTGTACAGCAATGATACCCCAGATTGCTGCCTAATTTACATCTAATCAGTTTTGCGCTGCGTGTTTAATCAGTTTGTTATTACACCTTGTTGATTGGCAGCTGAGTGTGATTCATGTGACAGTGATGAACAGCAGAAATGGCCGTCGCGTCGAGCGGGGCCGCGCACATCAGCTGCGGCTCTCTAACTCAATCCGCACAAACACAATAACCTTTTCGGGGTGTTGGAGGGGCTCCTGAGATGGGTTAGTTGCAAATTTTAAACTGAGCTCACTCTGTGCTGCTGTGAGTTGCCCTTGTTGGTCCTCTGCCTATGTCTCACACACACACACACATATCCTTCCCCTCTGCCTTCGCACACTGACTATGTACTTCCTAACACAATTTATGCCCTGGGACTAGCCCGACAACTCACTCACCTCTCTCGGCCAGGGACATCGCAGTTTATATTTCATTATATATTAAATAGAGTTAGAATGCTGATAATTGTGTGATAGACAAAGGAAGTCATCACGTTTCACACAGCTGCCACACTTGTCCAATTTCTTGTATTATCCAATGAAGCACAGTTGGTGCTGCAGCAGACAAGGGCGCCATCTTGGACTTTTGTCTCCTTTTGTCATCTAAGAGGAAATATTGTATACAAAGCTTCTCGGCACATGGATTACATACATTGTCTGCGTTTATGTTTTTTAATGCGTCACATAATGTTCAAGATTGTCAGAGTGGGAACATGAAGGGATCAAATTAATCCAACAGCGATGATGCAACTCAATGTAAACATAATGCTACTGATTTACAAGTGCTGCATTTATCGAGGCCATGACGTTACTCTGTGTGTGCGCGTGTGCGTATGTGTGTGTGCGCGTGTGAATGGATGCTGGTACGGCGCAGATGGAGGAAACGGCAGCAGCTGTGCATCCAAATAGCAGTGGGGAAAATGTGGAAAATAGAGGAGAAGAACACACACACAAACACATACAGTATGTGTGCCATACACACACACCTGCTTGTGACTAACTCAAAATAGGGCGGCTTGCCATTGGTTGCATTTCTTTAAATTTGTGATAAAAATGAGATGGATTAAGTCCCAGAAAGCTGGAACACGGTGTTTAGAAAGTGAGCGTCAGGGGATGCTGGGGGTCTGTCACCTTGGAGGACCATGAGAGGAATCAACTTAAGTTTTCATAATTTAACTCCTCCATGAAAAATCTATCAGCCACAGGCTTTTGATGGCGTTTTAAAAACAGCACAGCATTGAACAATTTTCTTACATCATTCCCGTCCTTCCCACGTGGGAGGCAGCCAGATTTGGGGGGGAGCGACCTGTGATTGAGAATTTCCCAGCTCTAATGAAGGAGGACAGATGGGATGGAGGGAGGTGGACGGAAGTATGGGGCGGATGAGTTGAGGGCATAAGTGAGCGCTGGTGCGGAGACGGACGTCTTGTGTCTTGGGAGAGGCGAAGCAGGGAGAGTGGCCCACTCAAACCGGGATCATGCCTCACCGCACAGAAGCTACGCACACGCACTCACACGCACCGGCTCCGTTCTCGAGCAGCCGTTTGGACGCGGCTCCACCGCTGGATCCACCGGAGCCGTGGATGGTGCGCAAGAGAGCCAGCGGCAAAGTGGTAGGAAGTCGTCTCTTTTTTTCATGTAGTCAGAAGTTTGATGGGGGATTGAAGAAAAAGAGGGAATGTCAATGTGTCATCTGTAGCCCAAAATGACACTTCTTTGTAATTTGGAGTTGAGATTAGTGAGGGAAAGAGAGAAATAGTCAGGTGGACCACCACTTTCTCGGTCATTCGACATTCTCAATGTTCTTGCTTTGAATATGAGTTTGGATGTGTTATGACTTTGAGATCTTTGCTGGCGTTGTAGTTTCTTCAACATTTTCTTCCCCAAAACCCTCACCAAAGACTCAAGTTAAACTCTTGGGATTGCTCCCGCTTTCCTGATGAGTCCGTTAGTGTCGGCGTCCTCCATCCTGTTGTCCCTACAAGAGGCTCCAGGGGAAATACATTGTGACCTTTCTTGTTGAAGGAGTCTGTGGTGCATGTTAACACTGAGGTAGTTCTAGTCCCCCACTGCCTAGTACCTTAGATCCTTTCAGAGGGTGAAGGCAGCTCGCTGACTGTATGTTTGTGGCTGGTCTCCTCTACCTGAGATCCAAGTCCATAGTCTTGAGGGCGCTGCGTTGTCAATGGTTCAGTCCACATCACTGCCCATTGAAATGAGCGGGAGGCAGGGTACAAAAGACCCCTGCAGATACAGCAGGAGGAGGCTGAAGAAGGTGAGCTGGACAACTTCTGAAGAAGTTAGTGGTTGCTGGTTTGCTGTGCGGATTGTACCAAAAGTCCTCAAGGGAAAATGGCAAATGGTAGCTTGGATCGCCAGGTAAGGGAACCACATTCTTCTAGTGTTGATTGTGGATTTAGATTTAGATTCAGGCTTTGCAGCTACTTATTTATACCTTTAACTATCCCTGTAAAAACTGTAAGACAAGGGGTTGCTTGCTCAATGGTGTTAATAGATATTGAGCAAACATGCAGATGACTTAATGTCGACTAAAGATACTTGCCATGCTCTAACTACAGGTAAGCAAATGTGAAAGCGTAGAGCTGCTTGTGCATCCATGAGACATTGTCATTTTAAGATTAAGATTTTTAGAAATGCAATACTTTTGTACAACCCTTGTAAACAACAGTTGTGGTGCACGTGCCTGTATGTACAAAAGACATGAAGTGATAGAATTAAAGAAGTCTCATAGAGAGGGTCAAATTCCTCATACGATTTCCAAAAGAAATGCATAACTGTTATTCTGATTTGTTGTCCAAATCAGATTTTGGGCGAGAAATAATTTCTTTATCACCGCCAGAGAGAGTTTTATTTAGCTTCACATTCAATTAATGGGGTGAAAAGTTCTGTTCATTACGCGACCTTGCAGGACTGATCCACCAGGGGGCAGTGACTGTCATATTGCTAAGAAGGGAATCCCCCAAATGTCTGCACCTAATCCAATGCTTGCTTTATGGCTTAGAATATTTTGTTGTGTAGATTTGCGATGCAACAATCTGAAGAACTAAAAAAGTTGTGCTTGAAATATTTGTCGGAAAATGATTCCCTGGGTGAAAACAATGGCGTTCATTGCCATTTTCACTCCTGTCAGTCGGGTCCTCCGGGCTGTAGGTAAACCGGATCTTGATGCAAGCGATAATCGCGGGGAAGGAAAAAAAAACTTCTTCATGTAAGAGTCTAATTCACATTTGCATAAAACAACCCAGGATGCATGAGCTCTCGAAATAGTAAATGACATGAATGATTCAAAAGCAGGTATTTTTAGCAGTGCTTTTTTTTTTTTTTTTTTTTTTTTCCCACCCGCTTTGCTGAGGATGCACCAGCAGGCTCTTTTGTGACAGAGTATTTGCTCTGATGAAAGATGCACCTCTGGCAAAGGCTGAGGAATTGGCTGTGTCCATTAAAACGGACAAAATTTGCAGAGGTAAGAGGTTACAGCTTCCCTCTTACAACCTTCCATCTGTCTAGAATGCTAATATGATACAATTATCCAAAAGCCCGAGGTAATGTAAGTGCAAATTGTGTTACCCACGCAAATGGGCCGCTGTTTGTATTCTGGCCCTCGTCGTTCGGGCGGTGCATCGTTTCTTTGTGAGTCAATTTTGGGAAGCGGCATGTCCGCCCGTCACCAAAACATTGTCCTGAGTCCAAGTGCGAGCCTCTTCCTGTTAAATGGACTGGAATGGAATAGAAAGGCCAAGCATGTGATGCACTCAACCTGTAGGGCTGTAATTTAGCTCCCCGTTTGGTGGCTCCGCCTCGATTGCTCAAATTAATTGAGCGTTTCCTCCATGTGAGGTCAATGACCCATAAAGAGAGGAGGCATGCTGTCGGCGTCGGAGGAGCTCGGGTGTCTGCTCAAAGATAAGTTCGGTGATAATTCTGAAAGAATTCTGACGTGAAGTTTGATACGGTGGCAGGTTGGAGCTCCCGCTGTACGATTCCCGGGACAAACAAATCTTTGAGCAGCACTACTCAAAAGAAATCCCCTCTTCTGTCATCAAAACGATCCCAAACCGAAGGTCACTCTCGCCAACAAAAATGTTCCGTCAATCCCGAGCAGTAAGTACTGTCTAAGTACTTAAGCAGTACCAGTGTTTCATTGACGAACCTGCAGGATCAGGGAAAATGGTGGGACATGCATCATTTGGCTCAGTGGAACGCATCCATCTTGTAAAAGTGACCACCAAAATAAACCCATTAGCAGAATCGCATAAATTACGAGAGTATATTCTGCGTGCCTCGGGCGCGCAAAATATATTTATACAGCAATACATCAGCGGGAAGGTCATAAAATCAATATTTAAAAGGAGCAGATGGAAGTATATAAAACAAGCAAAAGCCAATAAAGGGGACCGAATAACTGAGAGAGAAAAGAGAGAGCCAAAAGAGAGGGACAGAGTGGAGGGATGCAGGGAGGATTTTGGGATATACCCGTAGTGGATGGATGCAGGATGGACAAAATAGTGTTGTGGAGGTATGAAATGGGATGTAGTGGATGGAGGGATGCAGTGGTGCAGCTCTTCAACCCGCATTCAGCCCTGGTGTTCACTTCTCTCTCATCTCATTCCTCTTTTCGTTCTCGTATCATTGTGATTGTCGAGACCTTCTTAATTTCCTCAGTGATTTCCATTTCTAATTTCTCTCTCACTCCCCTTTTTTTCCCCCACCTCGCCTCCATCCACTTCATCAGCCTTGACTCCAATTTCCTTCAATTCCTTGTCGTCCTCAACTTTGTGCCTTTTTCCGCCTTGTGGTTGTGTTTCCCGTCTGCTCTTGCTTCCTCCCTCCCTCTCTCCCTTCTTCCCTCTCTCCCTCCCTCCTCCTCTCTGTTTGCCTGTCTTGGTATGACCCATTTCCTTTGCCCTGGCCCCATTAATCTCAGTGTTGTGGGCCTTGCCTGTCTCCTTGCCTGGCTGCCCTTCCTCATCATAAGCAGGTAATTGAATCAAGAAAGGGCTGAAGGTCCCGACGTCGAGCGGTCAATGATGGGTCTGTGACTTAGCCTGCTTAGATATGACCTGATTGTTCTCAATGTGAGCCTCCGGTTTCTGATATGGACATAGCATAGGTACCTTAAGACAACCGCAACTGGATAGTGGTAAATTAGTAAATAGTGAGGTAAGCTGGTTTGTTGGTGGGGCTCTTGGGGATCTCAGGAATGCACCAGACTGAAATCCAGTCGGCTAAGTAGCAACCAGATCAGTCCACATTCTTCAGACTTGTCATCCTGCTATTCCTTTGCTGACCCATGATGAGGTCGGGAATCATTTTGTTTGTGTGTGTGGGAGGGGTGTTTAAGTCTTGCGTCAGTGCATCATCAATCCTGTGATTTATCTGCAACTGCAACACCAGCTCCTATTAGCTCCAGGGTGTTTTTGTTTATTTGTTTTTTGTTTGCCTTTCATCTTGTTTTGGCTTAAATTTCATAATAACAGAAGTATATCATGAAAGACTTCATTCAGCTAAGAACAAAGGACAGAAACACCAACACAACAGTCATGGTCCATGAAACAGTATGCACGCACACGCGCGCGCACACACACACACACACACACACACACACACACACACACACAACCCTGTACATCTTCCATAAGGTCAAAAGTATAG
>OMPJ01010659.1:0-18113 GCA_900312935.1 Carapus acus
AGTTCAAGACCACAGGACCACACACACTTAGGCCAAGGCAGAGCAGAGGAGGAGCAGACAGGGAGAGGAGGGAGCTGGGTGTTCAATGTCTAACACTCAGCAGGGAAGAGGGGAATGGGCTGGTTTTAGATGAGGATTTGTTTTGCGCTTGGGCTGAAACGAAAATGGCTGACGGAGAAAGTGAAAAAGAGACGGAGGTGACCACAAATAACAACAATATTATGAGCGCTACCTGACAATGCAAAGAGACACCGAGAAATCGTCAACACACAGATACAGTATGTGTGTGTTTCATTTAACGAAAAGAAAAGACATGATGATCTGGAGAAAGGAAACCAAGTAGAAATCGTGAAGACAATATGCTTGTTTTTCATATGTGCAAGATATAGAAGCCTGTGTAGATGAGGCGCTACGACAGTGATGACAGCTGAGATTTGGCCCTCCTCTATGCCTCTCCCTCCTTCCCTCCCTCCCTCCTTCTCTGTGGCATGGGAGGGGTTTGTGGGGGCTCGTATGCAGGGTGCATTTGAAGTGGCTTCTGGGAGGCCCGGGAGCGTGCCGAAAGGTCAGAGGTTAGAACAACTGGGCCTCCCTGGAACCCCCCCCTTACCACCACCACCACCTTTCCCTCACCCCCCCCAAATCCCTAGCACTCACACACACTTGCGCTCACCCCCCTTTGCTTCCTCCCTGTCACATTAAGCAGGAAAACATTCTCCCTGGGCTATCCCGTGCTGGCGCTGCTGCTCCTCTCAAATTTGACAATTCATAATTTCAGCATTTGATCGTGACTCTCTCCGCCTTTGAGCACACAGCCCACGCCAACCCGTGTGCGCATCTTCATTAAGTAAAAATTGGGCCCCCCAACTCCCCCTCTCAGTGACACTCATGTCATTGTGCACACGCGCACACACACGTCTGATGAATAGGCCATTGTGTTTTTCTCAGGGTGTATCCCACAAGTGATAACAGATTCCTGTCTATTGCTTTCTGTTTGCACGTATTGGAGTTGTCTGCGTGTGTGCGAGCATGTGCAGCTTTCCAGCAAGATGCTTTGTTCTCCCTCTCGCCAACACAGAAGAATCTGTTGTTCGCCTAGCGAGGTGTGAAATTGCATTGTCATCTGCTTCACCTGTCAATAGGGCGGGAAAATGACTGGTTTGGAACATTCGCTCTCACTGTTTTTCTGTCACCTGTTTTCGCTCTCTTCCTCCGCTGCTCGGAAGATCTGTGACTGGGTATCGCTCACAGCCCGCATCACCCTCCACCACCATCACGTATGCCGCCATCCCCCCTCCTCTCCTCTCCTTCCCCCGCCCCTTTCCTCTTAACATCTGTTTCTAGTGAGAGCCAGAAACGGGATGCAGAACTCTTAAAATTAATTAGCGCATTACCAAATGCTTGGGTTAGACGGGGCCTCAGTAGAGCCCTTTGCTCGCTCCACACCACCCGTTTGCTCCTCGCTCTCTTGCTGCTTCACCAGGCCCCCATATCTTGGGGGTCCCTGGGGGTCGCTTTATCACCGAGGACCAATTAGAGCAGGAAGTTAGGTCGCTGACCTCCTGTCAGGCCCGATCAGCTCCCGTGTCAGATGACAGGGGCCATGCCACAAGGAGGAATAAAAACTGAGAGGAAGAGTTGCCGACGTCGCAATTGTGTGATTGTGCAAGTTGACAACTAAACTTAAGTTGCACCAGTAAGGGTCTCATTTAACACCCCGACCCTGCCCATGGAAAAAGGGTTAAGATTTCATCAGTACTCCACTAACCTGTCAAGCAGCCTCATGGTAAATCATCTCCATCACAATGGCAACTACAGTGTGGGTTCCCACGCATCGGGTCTGCCGTCTCGACTTGTCAGAGCATCTTTGCCTCTAATGGTCATAGCCGCCAAATCTCAAAAAAGCTAACAGTGAGATCTAACCGTGATTTCCCTGTTAAGTGTGGATGCTGTTGTCCCTGTTGTTGGAACAGCAGACAGCTTGAAACTGATTTACTTGTGCCATTTGAAACGGTGTTGGGTGGGACTGTAAACCTGAAGCTGCTGGCAACTGTTATTTTTCACTGCCGCCTCAGGTGAGCAGACTGAAGTGTGAAGTAAGAATGTGTTACTAATGAAATTATTTTGCTTTTCCCCTCCATGATGCTGCCTCCATCACTCCTCCCGCTGCCCCAACAAAAGGTAAGGCTGCTTTGCTTTGACAATTACTTTTAGGTTACATGTCAAGAATCATTTATCTATCTCAAAGAATATCCAAAACAAAATAATAATAGTGTACATACTGGATTCATGAACTATATTACTATTTACCGCATTCTACCAGTCTATTAAATGACAGGGGAAAAGAATGCGAAAAGAATAGTATCGAATTACTGATGAGCAAAAATTGAGTTTTTTTCCACGTGAACAATTTGGTTCCTTTTGAATGAATTGCATAGTCCTGCGTTGTCGTCTGTTACACTGATGCCCAACACAGATGCTCCCACTCTCCCTGTCCTCCAGCCAAAGCTCAGTTGCGACACCTTCACGTGTTCCCATTCTGGCTTTTTGTCACCCATTCCTACAGCCAATCATCATCTACCTCTCCATCTCTCTGTCTTCACCCTCCATCTTTCCCGCTCCTTTGCATATTCCCGCCTCCCCAGCAGCTCATCCTCCAATTACTCCACCTCCTCAACAATATTCTCTAATCTCACATCATCTCTCCTCTGATCTTTTCCTCTTTTCCTCCATTCCTCCCACTCGCTCCGTCGTGCGTCCCTCCCTCCACAAGCCTACCTTTTGCCTCAGTCTCGTTCTGTTTGCAGCTGTTTACCGCCCTCATTCCACCAGATGGTTTGTGTTAAAAGTCTATATTTGACAGCTTGGCAGATTGTCTTTTTCTCTGCCTGTTATTATTTCAACATCAGGGGGGTTTGCATACAGTTGGAGGAACACCGAAAAAGGACAAAATGGGGTACAAGGGAACTGAAATGTACAAAAAAACAACATAACGTGTTTAAAGCAATTACTCCTTCAAGTTAAGGACAACAGTCATCACTGGGTGCCCTCAGGTTCAATGCCCTGTGTTACTTTTTTAAATAAATAAAGGGACATATAATGTAATATTGATTTAAATCACATCTGCTATGGTGATTTCATCCACCCCCTCTCCCTCTGCTCCATGTCTTTTGGACGGGAGAGGGGGCGCAGACTGCCAGAAATAATTGCTTGTTTGCTGGTATTTACTTAAATCTGTCAAAGACGGAGTTATTCAGATCGAAAAGGAGAGAGAGGGAGAGTGAGGGAGAGGCAGCTTAAACCCTACAGCGCAATCATTATATCTTGGTCATCTTCCTGCCGCTCACTGCGTGTGCGCCGCGTGTTTGCGTGTGTATCTATGTCTCTCCCTTTCCATGTGTGCTTCTGGTGTGTGAGTGACAGTGGTATATGGTGCTTGTCAAAGAGTATAATCATACTTAGCTGCCGGTCCAAGTGTCAAGAGCGTTGCCTGGCGTGCATGCCTGTGTGTGTGTGTGACCTGAGTGTGGAAAGTTGACCTCCTTCCTGCAGTGTGTTTAATCCTGTGCCATAGCAGTTAGATTTCCAGAACGCTGCTGGCTGTCGACTCAGCAGCATTAGACTGATTATAGCACTGTTTGGATGGTTGGGAGGCCCCCGTCTGCAGGCCTACTGAGCAGGTCTGCCCAATGTCCCGAGACCGTGCCAAGGCAATGTTCACCACACACGCTCACATACACACACTTTCTCACCCTCTGTCTTTCTCTCCATGCCTCTCCCTTTCTCTCTTTCTCCTGCTCTCTCTCTCTCTTTCTTTCTGTAGCTCCCTGTCTTAAAACCCCCAAATAATCACAAACAACAAACCCAATGTGGGTTTTTTTTTCTGTCATAAGTTTGACACTCAGAATGAATCAAGCACAATCCAGCCCTCACACAGGCCAGTGGCCATCATGACTAGTGTCTCCCAACATATCAGTGTGTGGAAAGTGGATGTGTGTTTGAATGCAGATTAGTAACAGCACCCTAGTGATGGTGTTACTTCTCGTGATGGCTCCGCCGCCGCCGCAGCAGCAGCAGGACAGCAAACAGATGTTGGTCTAATCTTCCCCTAATGAGACCGGTCCCTCATTCCTCCATCTTTATGGGAGCAGCAAACCAGCAGGCAAAGCAGACTGGCGGTCTTTTGCCGGGACAAGTGTCGATAAAGTCTAAAAACGTGTTGTCATGACAGTAGGAATGACGGGAGTCGTTCAGTCAGTAGCCAAAGCAGGCAGCCTTGGAATGTGCAAGCAGGTCAATAGGTCAACAAGACACCTGCCACAATTTGACTGGTAGGTAGACAGAAGTTGAGTTTGCATTTTAGTCAAGTGCCTTGATGAGAATTCTGAATTTACCCACACATATACATACAGTATCGATTTACTTTTAATGCACTAAAGAAGCATTTCTTCATTTGCCTTTAATTCTACATCTTGAAGTGTTTGATATGTGAGAAAATGCAGATAATTCCCACCACCTGCTGGTCCTCCACAGTAAGATACACTTTACATAAACAAGTTTGTTGTTTTCTGACACTTCCACCAGAAATTCACTCAGTTCTCTGAAGGAACTTTAATGTGTTAAAAACATTTTTAGATCTTGGCTGTAACTCAGATCATGTTATCTTCCTTGGACTCTGCTTTTATGTTTCTTAGTTCTCGTTCTTGTTTTCTCTCTCTTGTGCGGTGCAGTTGATTTCGTTGTCTTTCTCTCTCTCTTTCTGTCCGATTCATAGGCACACTGCTAGACACACACACACACACACACACACACACACACACACTCCACGCACATGCACATAGCACGCAGCAGTCATAATAGCAGGGTTAGAGTGCAGGGCCGACCACTGGGCAGTGTTTGCACAGAATGCTAGCATATGTCAAACCTGGCTTATTGAACTTAGACCGCAGCCTGAAACAGACCTCTGCTGTGCTCACAACTGCACACAACAGATCTAGAAAGCTCATGATACATGCATATACTCTACATGCTTCTTTAGAAAAAGATGCACAGACACTGACAAGGTTTTGCCTTGATACGTTAACCAAGAAAATAAAATTTACTTCGCTAACCATTGGCACAAGGATGCCCAAGGTAGACAGATTGCTGTAGAGAGAGTGGCCAGGGCATGAGTGAAAATGTCTCATGTTTTATCAATTTTGAGGTAAACTGATAAAAGGCCAGTCGATGATCAGATGAAGTGACCCAATTACTTTATTGTAAGATGATAATGGCAGCAGCTGACAGAAATCTCCAAATTAATGTGTTTGTTTGTGTTAATCACCCAATGTGATAGAATTTATGAAGGACTAGGCTTGCTTTGAGGAAGGCTGATCTGATAAAGGCTCATGACTCCCCTTGGCCTGATGTAGACGCCATTAAATCTCGAGTGCAGTGTCCTCTTCCTTTTTGCTGTCCTGTTAAAACCAATTTTATTTTGGTCTTACACAGTGTTGTCTATTGACAGAGGTTGAGGCGCAGACACTTTTAATACACTGCAGGGATGCTGTTTGCGGTGCTTCGTAACCACATATACCACCCCTATGTAGTCCTTCAGGGATGCTTTGAGACCCACTGTGGTAGAAATGAACCCTGGATAATCGCCTCCCAGTGGGATCCAGGCACCTTCAACACCGGGGCCTGTTTACACTCCATTTACCAAGAAGAGGGGAATGACTTGCTTCACTGACCGCAGCCCCACATCCATACAGCCTTGTGCTGGGCGTGCTTACCAAAGGAAGTTCCCTCCATCATCCCTCAAATGAGCACCACAAAGGAGGATGGAGAATATGTGGGATCTAGTGCTCGAATGGAGTAGATGGAACGGAATTATTGTATATTGCTACGGTGTCTGTAGACAGAAAATGTGCCCTACCTGTCCGAGGAGGAAACCATGGAGGATAAAGATCTCCCAACAGTTTACAACCCCTCGACACCTGTCTTCTCAACCTAATCTCTCCTCCTGTCTCTCACCCTGCGCCTCTCTCGTCCCCGCGGCGCCCTTCTCCTCCCTCACGCTCATTACGTCTTTAAATCTCTTTTCTCCCTCGATTTTGCCTGGGAGATTTTCTCCATGAAAAGATGATCTGCGCAGATGAAAGGGGCTCCGCGCAATCATCTGTACTCAAATCGAATGTAACCGAGTGACGCAAGACATTCAAATACCGTCATTACATACTTGCCTTCGCAGTGAACGATTACTACACATTAAGATATCTCGCTCGTGGGAGTAGAGGTAAGCCAACAAGTGAGGAGATGAATAGTGTTAATGCCTGTTAAACCACATGCATTATGTTCGAATCAGATGGGAATACAGCCCAGTTCTTTCCTCCCCTCAAAGCCCAGTATGAAAAACATCTTCCTTTACATTCAGCTGAGATTTTTTCCCCCCTAAGTCTGATATCTGCATATGTGCCTGGGTGTGTTCACGAGTTCACAGACGTAGATGTTCGTGCTAGTAATTTGCGCTGTTTGGTAATGGCGGGATCAGTGCAAACACAGAGTCCACGCACACCGCGGGAGCAGTGAGCATGCATACTGTATGCATACATGCAAACACGCGCACTCCTGTGCATACACACACACTCTCTGTGGTGTCCTGAGCCTGTGTGGCCCACTGCTGGGATGTGGAGTGAAGCAGGAAATGTGTGAGCCATGAAGGCATGTGTTTATGCTGGCTGCAGTCGCCCATCACCAGCCAGAGGGAAAACAGACACCAG
This sequence comes from Carapus acus, assembly GCA_900312935.1. Classification (NCBI taxonomy): domain Eukaryota; kingdom Metazoa; phylum Chordata; class Actinopteri; order Ophidiiformes; family Carapidae; genus Carapus; species Carapus acus. Next base: position 6,759 of record OMPJ01010659.1, read on the forward strand.
CACTGCTTCGTTTGCTCTCCTTCTTCGTCTCCCCTTCTCGTCCAAGCCCTCAACTTGATCTCTTCTCGCCTCTGGCTCTCCAAGAGGTCTACTCTTAGCAGTAGTTTCACCCTATATTTTCTCCTTTCGTCGCTGTTTTTCTTCACCTCTCATCATCCAGTTCACAGAATTGATGCAGTATGTGAGGTATTAGAAAAATCTGTTCCCATAGCAACTCAGATACCCTTTTGGTTTTTGGATCATTTTCTTGTGGTTCAAATCTTTCGGGGGGTAAGAGAGAACCGAACAGCAGAGGTAACCCCAACAGACCCCTAACTGAATCTGTCTCAGATGAGGGAACATGAAGATAAGATGCTGTGATTATGTTACTCATAAATAAAGACAATGAGAAATACATTTCAAGACATAGAGTGAAACACTGAGGTTGCCTTTGATTAATAACCACCAATAATACAAAAATAAATAAAGACAGACTTGTAGAATTTAGCTATATTCCTCAACTCTAGTTGGCCTGAACCCCAAATCAACAGTCTACTGTAACCACAACAATTTTTCCTCAAGATTTCAGAAAACAAATCCTCCCATTGAAAGGTTTTTAGGATGTCTGTTTGCTATTCAGCTGTGTAATTACGACAATTATTGCTCAGTGTGTTTTGTTTGTGAGTGTGATTTTAAAGGAAATTGATTACTGTCGGTGTTGGAGTGTGTTGTGCTGTACTAACGACTAGTATCAGTTATTCTGCAGCAAGGATTTGACAGATACACCACATATTCACATGAAAAATCAGAATTTGGTTGTGATCATGAATCGTTCCCATCAAAGTACCAGCGGAATGTTGCGGCCCACATATTTTTTACCTCTTTAAGTTACCTCCTGTAATGGTAACTGAAACAAAGCATCCCAGGGGGAAAGAACATTTTAAGATACCAGGACCTCTGCTGTTCTCTTCATATCAAAATGCAAGTTGTTGGTATAAATATTTGTCACTGTCTGTGTTTGTTTTTCACTCGCCTCATTCTTCTTAGGAAAGATTAGCAACTGTCCTTGGGTAGTCCAAAAACACACAAGTACGAAGCACAAAAAGTGGAACCAAAAAGATTTGGTGTGGGTGCCAAGTTTATTGATGTTTATTGTATTTTAATACCATCCATCCACTCCACTTCTTCTAAAATACACTTCTCACAAAGTTGAACCATACAAAGCGAGTGCAGTGATTGTATAAGGGTCTGTTCAGAAGGAAGTAGAGAGGCTGTCTACGTGTTGCACACCTACTGGTTGATGTGCTCCAGGAGACTTGGTCAGCCCCTTGTTTCTATACACACAAACATTTCTCTGTTCCCCTTTGCTCCTGGTTTACACCATCATCGCCACGCCACGTCAAGGGACCGATCGTGAGGGCAACTGATCAGGAGGCGGTAGTATCTGTCTGGGTCATTGTTACATGTGGACAGATTTGGTGCCCCCCCCTGTGGGTGACGTGAGCGGGACCTCTGAAGCTTAGCTCCAGGGAACGTATGGCTCCCAGTGATCGAGAGATTGAGTGCTTAGTGCTCACACCCGAGGACAGCCCAGGCAAGTTAATCCCCATCACTGCACCAACCTCTATCTCTCACCAAGCGACGGCTCAGTTTGTCAACGTCAGTGGCGCCACCGCTACTTCACAAGAATTTCTCCACTAGAGCAGAGGTCCCCAAACCTGATGGTTGGGAATCAATGCTGTTGGGAGCAAGAAAGTTAGACATAAATGTGGGGATATTCTTTCGCTTTGGTGCATATGTAACATACATGGTGCACAGCCAGTGATGTGAGAGATTGGCCTGGATTTGCTATTGTGGTTAGAAGCTGCTGAGGCTGCAGGTAAAGCTCACCGTTTACAAACAGGATGATCCCTTTTTGGGAGAGAGGATAATCGCATCCGCTATTCACACTAGCTCTGAAGGTACGCAAAAAACATTTTTCCCCAGAAAATGTTGTGAGGTTAAGATCTGATTTTATCGAAGCCTCAGTGAGCGAGACACACCAAGCCATGACTGGATCCTGTAGCGATTCAGTAATCCCCCCCCCTGCCCAGCGTCCTCTGCACAGTGTTGTGTAAGTGGGCTCCATGCACCACTAAGCAAGCTGATCTCTGTTTTGGCCTCGCTTTCAGCTCTAAAGCCAATGACTCTAAATGTGCACATGCCTTGGAGGCCCTCTCAGTCTGACCCCAGTGGAAGATTACGGGGGTGGAGGAAGGACGTGCGCATCAATTCAAACGACTATGTACTAGACTGGTGTTATGAGAAACGAGCTATAGCATCTGTACATCGCAATGAATCCAGACTTCAGCCCCTGCAAAAACAGTCCATAAAGTGCAGCAGTTTTAGAAAGACTCTGACTTCTACTGCGAAACTGATATCTGTGTTCCCTTACGGACGCCGGTCTTGGCTTTTGTTGCCCCTGCCCTGAGTCAGCGCCGTGCTAACTTAACATTTTGATTGGCCTAATCAAGCCTACCTTCCAGAGCAAACTTGTTTTTCGTTTCCATTTTGTGTAACCGCTCCCGCTCTGCGCCTCCTCTCTGAAGCGGGTCTAAGTGAAGCAGACAGAGAACTCTGTAAACTTTACCCGCATGCTTCCTGCAGGTCGAAGAATGAGGAAGGAGCGAGAGGAGTGAAGGAAAAGATTAGAATGTGATGAACACAAGGCAGTAGAAGGGAGTGGGAAGAGAAGAAAGATGGGGAGAGCTGAGATGGAAAGATCCAGCCGCTCACATCGCACCAATTACAGGAACATTCAGGAGCCAGTTTCTGCTAAAGGCATTAGTGGCCGTTCCCCCACTCTCCTACTCTCTTTCTGTCTCTTGTGCTGTAGGGATTTTATTTTTATTCTTTTGTGCGATCTCTATTGCCTCTTTTTTTCCGTCCATGCTTACGATCCCGGGGGGGTCGGCACTGGTGAAGAACTTCCTGCAGCAAGACTCCTCTCTCTTTCTCACAAAGCCCTGGGCGCTGCAAACCACAGAAGGTGTCTTGCAGAGGAAAAGCACTTTTCAGTAGACCCTAAACTCTGCCGAAGCAAGCCACAGTCCAACACATTCGTGGCTCTATGTCAATCGATTTCCAAAGTCTAAACAGTTACTGGTGTGATGCAAACGTCTCCCAGTTTCTCACTTTGCCTATTTGTATTTTTAGTCTCGGGCACCAGCTCCAGCTCTTTGTCATAAATACGCACATTTTTGTTTAACCAGTTGCTCAACAAGCTCAAAATAAACCGGATATATTGTTTATGTACACACCAATACCAACCCCTGGAATGAAAAATACTACTTTTACTCTGGCTACATATTTGTCATTCAACTGAGGCCACTCAAGCTCAGTCAGTGCCGCATCAAATATAACATTTGTTTCAAATTTATTTATATTTTGTTTCTGTGTTTTTTAGTCGTTGTTTTTTTATGGAGGAGATCTGCATTTAAAGACCTGGATCAGTTTACCGAAAGTTGGAAAATGGGAAGTCATCTGAAAAAAGATGCTCCATAGCACCACCCAGTGGACTGTCTTTTCGTTATTTATATACTGTATATATCTATGTTATGTCAAGTGTATGTCATCATGTATTTTGGGATAAATAGATTATTTCATCAATAGAATTTTAGATTTGGTTAATACAAGAACTGCATAAATAATGTCACCTAAGCAGCAGACAAATCTGTCCCCACTCAACTCTGTCCCGAAGGAGGCAGGGTTTTTATGTTTTTATGCATTTGCAATTAATGCATTTAACAGATTTTCTTCTAAAAAAAAACTGTTATGGTGCACAGGAACACCACATTTGTTGTTCTGTGTTGTATGATTTATTGCGGCTGTCTGTCAGCTCAGCAGAGATTTTTCATTCCAGTCTAAATCATCTTCCCCCCGTGAAGAGATTTCACCTTGCGCAAATATATTTTAATGGCATCATGTGCTTGTAATGTGAAATTCTTGGACCGTTTCTCACTCCATCACCACAACAGATTGCCGTGCATCCATTTACTGTATCCCATGTCAGGCCATCATTCCAGCGAATGTCCCAGAATTTCTTGAAATCGTGAGATCTAGAACTGAGCAGTTGATGGCTATTGCAGATGTAGGCGTGTGTCCCAGGGAATTCTTTTTTCCATGGCTCATAAACATAACAAAGGGATGAAAGGAAAAAGGATCGAGGATGGAGAAATGGCAGGACATAGTGGGAATCTCTGATCACCATTACAGAACCTTTAAGCAGCATTCAAACTTATGTTTGACCGTTAGAAAAACCAGAAGAGCATGACAAGGACAAAGACAGACATTTTCATGTTATCACTTTTCTTGTTACCTCAGGTCTTTTTTCATCTTCAGATCCCACATCTGCAGATGATATGACATCATTTACTGCAAATATACAACCGTGAAGCAAACAGTTTTTTGTGCCTGTAGTTTTCTCACGTCAACTTCTCAGCCAACATCGGTGACAAAAACTTGGCACTCAGTTGTTGGGCTGTTTATTATCCCTCAGTTCTGTTCGTAGTTAAGATAGCTGCGCGCCCGTCAGATTCGATAATAACATTTCACTCTTCAGTATCAGGTCTCTCCCAAAACAGCTAGGTGCCTGCAGCCATCTCTGATTCAGAGGTGAAGCTCGAGATCATTGTCGTCACGTATGGCAGGTTTCGTGCTAAATCTTTGATCTGAACATCCTGAACAGCTCAGTGACTCCTCCATTATATAGTGTTTAATCAATACTCAGTGGACGAAGGAATGAATGACATATGCAATGTGTTCACCAGGCTTCCGTAATGATGAGTCATCGCTAATATCCATGTTTACAAGATCATAACGGGACTCTCATTCAGACAGAATAACAGACAAAAAAATGTTGATTATAATTGTTTCTTCATGTGCATCCACAGACACACAATTGGATGCCTTTTCGCACATGTCACAGGGTGGGCTTAATGTGAGCCAAAAAATCCTTTTGATAAGGATTTTATCATTTCTTAAACAGTGTTGATACTGCAGTATTTTTATCGAAGTCGCTACGTGGGAAAACAGTGCTCCCTGCGAATGGGGGCAGCATGGTCGAGGAGGTAGCGTGGCTGTCTTAAAACCAATATCGTTGAGGTTTAATCCCAGGCCGCTCCCGAAACAAAGGCCTCGGTCAGTGTCCTCGAGCAAGATACTGAACCCATAACTGCCTCCGAGACATCCAACCAGCCAGCAGTTTCCCTCAGCATTAGCAAAGAACACTGAAATTAAAATGGATCCCCATTGCCAAATCAATCCACTGGAGGCAACTGAGTGTGTTTTGGTTTATTTACATTTTGCACAGGTTGACAAATGAATACGCAGTGCAGCTCAGCCCAGCCCAGCAAGTAGTCAGGCCACTGCAGCTACCTGGAGGCCTTTAGAGCGCTGGTTTATTTTCTGCCAAAAACGTGTTTCATATTAATTTAAACACATTTTTGTTTTCGCATCAGGTCCTCGACACAGATCCTTCTTTTCAGGGCGTGAAATGTATACAACTGCATTCACTTGTGGTGGTCAGCCCAGAGATGGAAGAGAAATGATCTTAGTGACTAAATAAGGACAAAGCAGGTCTGAATCAGCGGGCAGTGTGTTAGTTTTCAGCCATGTTGGCCTCCTCTGCCCTGCACTTCCCAAACAGAAGATATCAATAAGTGGGAATTGCCTTTAGATCTTTGGGTTGCACCCACTGCGTCTGTCTGAATTTCCATTCTCTCCTGCTCGCATGCTTATTCTCCTTTTTTTTTTTTACAGACTAGCATTTTTGTGTAGGTGTGGTGAGCGGCCCACATCTGCAGTTTTTTGGGCAGTGGAATTTGAAACGAAAGCAAAATATACAGGTCCTTTCATCAAGGCTGCCATGGTGAAGAGAGAGAGGAGGAAAGAGGGAGAGACAGGGAGATGACCATTAGTCTGTTCTTCTCCACTCCAATTCCACTGGAAGATAAGTGAAATCACATGTTGGCAGCGGTTCTGGGGGAAAGACAAAGCAGGAAGAGAGAGGGAAAAAAAGAGGCAGGTTTCGCCGCGATACTGGAGATGAGAAGGAGTAGGATTAGAGGGCAGATAGGTCTGATAAAAATTTATTTGCTGGAAAAAACAATAACCTGGGGACACAACAGTCCATTTGCATTTGATCTAAACTTGAAAATCCCAGGCAGCTGTGTGTGTGTGTGTGTGTGTGTGAGAGAGAGAGAGAGAGCCTCATTTGTAACATGCAGAGGAGTGTGATCTGCCATTTTGCATTTTGTTTACATATGTTTAGTTTGACAGATATTCCACAGTATAACTTCAAATGCACAGTCTCACAGCCACTCTACATTTTTTGCTATTGTGGCATTGTTCTCTTACCCACAACTGCACATCTCATTTTTATTTTGATGTACATCATCTACCCCAAGAGAAAATGTTGCTCTGACCTGTTGTCATTATTTGAGGAACAGTGTACACCACCTCAGATCAGTTTCACGTCTCAAGGAGACCTCAAGGGCACGTCTTGCGATCAATCGATATTCCTGCTGGTTAGCTGACTGTTCTACTTCCACCCACATGAAACGACAAATTATTTGGACCATGTGTATTGGGATTTTGCCCCATTATATAATATTTTCCTTATTTTCTTCTCATTTTATTTAGAGTAAATGCTCTCTGAGGACAGGAGCTGATGCCTTATAGCCCCCAGAGGAATCTCTTACGCCAGAGAAAATCATGAAACTAAATCACACTCACAATACTATACAGAGTTAGTATTGATGAAAAAGCTCTTTTTTCTTTTTATTCAGTCATTATTATTGTTCAGGATGTCATCTGGATGTCACCCAATGGAAAGAATCAGTGATCCTCTTGTTGGCTGCCACCATATGATTCACCAGCATGTGTGGCTGAATGTAAAGTGTGTACAGAAAACAGCCGCCCATCGGTGTTATTGCGTCTTGTCTCACTCTCACATTGGCAGCACAACCAAGCATCCTATCAGGTTGATTTGGGGTTAAATTTCTGTGCACAGAGACACGTCAGCACAACTAACTCGGGGGACAAGAGGCCTTATTCATTTCACATTTTCTCAGCCAGGTGACGTACCGCCGAACCGCTTCACGGTAGGACAGACTTTGTTATCTTAGTTTGCATTCAGCCTCCGCCGCCTGTCTGCCCCATTGTTGGGTTTGTCTTCAGATATCACAGCGCCGTCAGACGCAAACCTAGACGCACCGTTGCAGCAGCTCGGCTCGTTTTACCCGCCGTCCACCGGCTATTACACAGCAAGCGTGCATTACGTTCTCCCTTCACAGTCCCTTTGTGGACCGGGCTCCTCCTGGACGACGGCCAACGACACAGACAGTGAGCGATCTATGCGAATGTCATTTAGCTGCCGCCTTTTACCTCCTTCACCCCTTTCGTTCATTCCTTACTCCCTCTCTCCTTCCACAAGCCTGGCCCGCCGATCCAGTGTGGGTGTATTAGTAATCTGTGAATACAAATTATGTAACCGCAGTCGAGAATTAAGAAAACGCTTCACTTCGAATGCATTACAATAGTTACATCATTACACATTTTTCATTTTATTGTGGTTACTCTTTGCGATTGTGGTTGCAATCGTTTTCATGGCTCGTGTTTGAATTAGGAATCAGGAATCAGGAATCTTTTATTGTCATTACAGCAATTGAATTGTGTAATGAAAGTAAGGTGCTGCATTCCGGTGCAAGTCGTACGTGGGGGAAAAAAAAGAAAAAAAAAAGAGGATCCATACACAGAAAAAATATAGACACACAATATAGACAGTATAAATATCGGTATAAATAACAATATAAATAGTAATAGCAGCGCTGATGGGGTCCTGGGGCTGATTGAGACCTCATTACAATATACTTCCTACCTAAACTGACACAAGTAAAGTTATATTGGATAAATCGGTAAAAATAAATGCTTGACATGACAACAACAATAACTATTACAAGAGTTCCTCCACCAAAGAATTTAGTTTATTCAGCTCATTTAGAGGTCATTATGTCAAAGATGTGAAGATAGTACAGATAGGTCTACATTATAAGCAGAAATAATTATTGAGTCAATATGACAGTCTGTTGTGATCATGTATGAGCCTTTAGGCTCATACCACAAATGTCAAAAATGATTTTTACACCCTATTTAATGCATTCACCCTTGTTTCTTGTTTGTTCCTATGGCGCAGTCATTGGGTCCAGCTGCTCCCTCGCAATAACTCCACTTAGCCACATGTTTGCTCCAGTCTGCAGACTTTGTGAATCGCGTCTTCACGTGCTACTATTTTCTGTGTGTATTCATATCGCCGATGCACGTTGCAGTGGTTTTGTCGGTTTTACAAAATACAAGTGCACCGTTGTATCTCCTCAGACCTACAGTGCGCCCCATCCACGGCTCTTAATATCGGCTTTGTGTGAGCAGCTGACTTGAGAGAGAGAGAGGGAAAGAGAGAGAGGCCTCCTAATGGCTCCCTCTCACCACAGTAACCACAACTCGGTAAAGGTTTCACAGGCCTGCTTCGACAATACAGCGACTGCAGGAGTATGCAGTAAAAAAGCCCTTTTACAGAAATTCAGCTGTTGTAACTTGCCATAAACCCTGTTTACATCTTTTCCACCATGCATTGCGTCATGCACGGCAATCGTAACGTTAACAGCCTCGACATGCAATTTAAGTTTACGTCCACACCAGTAGAGCTGCGAAACGCGGAGAATCGCGCAGAGAAAATGGAGCCGAGTACAAGAAAAAATAAATGCAGGCGAAAAAATGCGGGCCTGAGTTTGGTCCAAGTGGTCATGCTTGTTTTAGTGCTTGAATGTGAGTTTGCTGTTTGAGGATGACAAACGATGTGAGGTGGACAGATGACAAATGCAGAGACTATACGCTCTTGGATTTTGTTTTCAATCCAGAGTTGGGCGGTGCGCTCCTTTTTTTTCCCCCTCCTGAGTCCATTCCGTCTTGTTGTGCAGAAAGGAGATCAAAAATCCTTACAGCAAAAAAAAAAAAAAAAGCGGTCTGAGAGGGAAATGGAGAGCATACGTCAAACAGCCAGTGTGTGAAAGATGCACTTCCCTCATTTTTTCCCCCTGATCTGCACCATATTCCATCTTTCCTCTTTCCACTGGTCCGTCCTCTCTCACCTCCCTCATTTCCTCTTCGCTTTTTTTTCTCACCCTCTTTTTTTTCTTCACGCCATCCCAGCCTTTTACGATCATCCAGTGTTGTTTTTTCTGCCTTTTTTTTTTTCTCTTCATTTGCAGTGGCTGTAATACGTAACATCAGGCATGGTGAGATTTAAGGCTTTACCTTGCATAACCTAAGGATTTTAGCACCATGGCTTTAAGGGTTCTCTGAGCCACCACGCTGAAGCGCTTTTGGGCCTCTTTAAAATATTTTTAAATGACTCAAGTCCCCTGCGGGCAATTGGACGCGAAGGCAGAGGAAGCTTGTGATATAGAGCAACCGTCATTATTTGCCGTAGTACTGAGCCAAAGCCAATTATGTTTATGCTTTTGCCATGATTCTATTCAAAGTTAACATTCGCTCAAGAGTAATAGGTGTTAGTTGTAGACCTACATGCATCTCACGCACACTCACACACAGACACACACACACAACTACAGACATCCACAAAACTGGGATGTTGCAGTCTTTTCCATTTGCAGCTCATGCATATTTTTCACTGTTGTAATGTATGTGTGATCACGCTTATGTTCTTTAGCAAAACTGTGCTATACTTTGTCCAAAGCTGATTTATCTCCCCCACAATAGGCAGAAGGCAGAGGTCACTTTTGCGTTGTTGCTCAGACTGTGTGGGTTTGTAGGCGGTGAGTGGTTCTGGGGGTGTCCTTTTCTTTCTAGTTATGCAGGGCTTTGGGAATCAAGCAAAGCCTTTTTTTTTAAAATTCAATTTGATATGACTTTATATTCTTCTGTTATGCGATGGGAGGGGCTTGGGTTTAGCCCCCGGATCAGCACGCCAACCAAAGCCTGATTTTTATTCTTCCTCAAAGGCACGCCAAAGAGACAGGCCGTAAATTTGAAATAATGAACCGCCTGGCCTAAACGTGGCGATCAGAGCAAAAGAGGGAGGTGAGTTGGGCAGAACTGCGTATGACCTGACCAGGAAGAGAATAAGAGAAGGAGAGAGAGAGAGAGAGAGAGAGAGAGGGAGAGTGAGAGGGAGGGAGAGAGGGAGGAGGGGGAGAGAAAGGAAAAAACAAGATTCAGGGATGAAAAACAGATCAAGGTAAGGAGTTCGTATCAGGAGTGATTTGAGGTCAAGGCCCTGGGAAAAGAGGAAGAGATGTGTGTGTGCGTGCCTTTGTGTGTGTGTTAATGCGGGTGTGTGTATGTCGCTAAGCACCATTAGATGCTATGTACGTATGTGTAAACATGGTAAACGTGAAGCTCCAATGGACCTCCTGCTCTCTCAGCTTTCGGAGCAAATAAGTAAAATCTGCCCAGCGCGGCGCTTCAGCTGCCGAGGAGAGTTTAAAGAAGCAAATCTGCAGGGGATTAGGCCAGCGTGTGGAATGGGGGCCCCCGCAGGCGTCTGGCTCCTGACGGGGTGGCTCATCGCTTTCTGACAGTCGGCCAGGGGGCTCCGCAGCGGCAGCAGCAGCAGCCCCCAACAGGCTGCACACTCAACAGAGTGATGAGGAGGAAGATGAAGGCGCGAGCGGGTTGCACATTAAGTGATGGATTAATGGCTGCCGAGGAAGACGGTGTTCCAGAAACGTTGCGTCGTGCTCCAAGAGCGATTCGTGGAAAAGACATTTGACTGCCGGCTGTGATGTGTTGTAGTTGAAGGGAACTTTCGAAAAGCAGGGGCTGTCAAGAAAAGTTGCAAGGTTGTTTTTTAAGAAAAAAAAAAGTTTTAAGCGATCATGTTTCGCAATCAGTCTAATCAGCATCAAGCGTGTGTCACACTATGAATTGTTTGCATGTGTCTCTGCCGTGTAGTTTTCTCTCCCTTTCTCTCTCCCCCCTCTGCCTTCTCCTCACTTCTGTCGACTTCACCGCTCTTCATGGTTTGCTCATTCTCTGGCTGGGCCCGAACCTTTGCCTCCTGCTATTTTTCAATCCATTTTACTGGTCTTCCTGAGTTTTAACATGCTTTTATAACCCGGCTGCAGCTGCAAAAGCGAGCAGGAGAAAGTATGGCAGGGAAAAGGGGTAGTTAGAGTGGAGGGAGGGAACGAGGGAGGGAACAGGAATTGAATCATGAAATGAGGACCATATTTCCATACTGTGCTAAAATGTGGACTTTCCATTTTTGTAATTTTCGGGCTCTTTTCTCCCCCCCCCACCCCCCTCTCTCTCTTTCCT
>OMPJ01010660.1:0-20943 GCA_900312935.1 Carapus acus
GCTGTCACACGGCCTCATTAATTGTAATGTTTATGGATGTTAATGTTAGCCAGATCGCCTCTGTGAGCCCTGCTTTGTGTCAAATGGATGGCATGCATCATGGGGGAGACAAGAGGGTAGGACGGTGGGCTGGGTATGTGTGTGTGTGTGTTTGTGTGTGTGTGTGTCTATGTCCGCAGCTCCAGAATGTCCAGCCCATCCTGGAAGTCTACGCCTGCTTTCAGTCCACAGGCTAACCTGACATGAGAGTTTAAATCTAAGATCCTAAGATGCTGTAACATGGGCCTGTAGACTTCTGATGAAAAGGGGATGACAGTAAACAACATAGAAATCTCTATAATTCAAACATTCTGAATGAATTTGTCTTTATATGCATGTGTCAGTTGATGAAAAAGACTGAGCATTTATTCTTCTGCGCTGTCTCCGTGCACCCAAATAGTTTATTCAGCAGAAACAGCAGCAAAAATATTGCCAGGGCTCAGTTTACAAACTCTGACAAAGCCCAGTCTCCAGAAGCATTGTGATCGCTATTCAGCTCATCACAGCGGCAGTATAAGATAGCAAGATAAATAATTGATGTTGCCGGGTACAGCTGTTTCAACCTGCTTTGACAGCTGTTGTTTGAGCAATTGCACCTGTCAAACATACTTAGCTGGTTCCGACTGAGGAAAAGCACACCGAGGTGCTTTGAGATTGCAAATTAAGTTGATTTCTGACAATTAGATAGATAGATCATTTGAGTTAGCTATGGTTTGACATTTCTCTAATAAGTAGGTCAGCTTGACCTGTCCGTTCTGAGAGACGGTCAGCGGCGTCTGCAACGCTGAAACGTGGCATCTCACTCAGCCAGACAAAAAGCTGATATGGAGGCCAGATAAATACACTGCAGTCAAACACATTAATCTTAGTGCTAATTGGAATGCTGTAAATCCTCCCATGTTCCGCAGTAAAGCGAGAATGAATAAACAACCTGAAAAACCTCAACATGGAAAAGTACTCAACCTGTTTTCCTTTCTGCTCATCTCATGTCTTTCTCATTTACTTGGATCACAGAGCTGCCAGGTTGTAAAGTTGAGGGAACAGTGCTGTGACATCACCTAGAACGATCTTTGCACGTCAAGGGTCACATCTATCCAAAAAGCAACCTTTCCTGCTTGGTACGCCAACTTACCGCGGCTGTTTTATACTTTTCAATAAAGAATTGCTTAATAAAGAGTCACAATCAGTCATTTAGGACAATTAGTAGTAAAATGGTTGTAAAATAGTGCCATATATTTGGGTGACGATGAGCAGGAGACTGTCGTGGATGAATCTCACGTTATGAACCCATGCGCAGACAAAAGTCAATCCTCCTCCATCAGTCACGCAGACCTAGCGCGGCTAAGTAGTTATTACTCAAGATAACTATTTGTGATCTTCTGTGGTTCTGGCAAGCAGCTCGAACAGCACAACTGATGCAATTCCAAACCATTTAATCATTACAGCTACGCAGCTCCCGTAAACATCGCCATCATCTGAAAGGCTGCGGTGCAAATGAGATATTGGCAAAGGAAAAGGTACGTGCAGTTTCGATGAGTCATCGGTGCAATTTTGCAATATTGCTGATGAATGACGCAGCAAAGTTTAATCTATTGGTGATGTTTTGGGTATTTGATCGAGCGAAGAAGAGCAAACAGAACTCACACTAGATTGTGTCTGATAAAGTACTTGTGATAAAGCAACCTAGAGGCTGAATGGGTTCAAACAAAAAGCACATCACATATGGAATGAAAACACACACAATACAAGACAAGTTGACTTGCTGTACCAAAATCTTGGTGGTGACTTAACAGGTTGAGGTGTGTGAGCATATGATGTGACCCTCACTGGGAATTGAAAGCCTGTCTGGGTGTTTGCTGCTCCTCTTCAAAACAAAACCATGAGGACTTTGCGTCTTACAGACTGAAAACATGTGGGTGACGTGTGATGAGAGCTGAAGAGTCACGATTGTTAGTAGTCCTCACACGATTGTTAGTAGTCCTGTGAAGTCCATTACGCCTAATTGAAGTTTGCTGTGCTTTATCAAGTATGGTCAAGCTGATGCACCCTGAATCAGAAGTGGCCCTGAGTCAAAGTCGAGTCCTTTTTTCCATTTGAAATTATGCAACGGTTTCTTGAGCTATTTATCTGCAGACGAAGTGAGTAGAAGTACATCCTGAAACAATTAAAATGACATTTCTCCCTCCGATCACTGTTTGTAAAATTTTCCACCAGCAAACATCAGCGTGCAGCGTGCAGCCATGGTGACCTGAATGCACAGAGTGATATGGAGAGAGGTTTGCCAATAGTGTTGGCACACACTTCTCATCTCTCTGTGGGCCTGAAAAAGCAACACACACACACACGCACGCGCACACACACACAGGCGCACCGCCCACTAAATTCCCTGCTGAGAGGTAACGCTGCAACCCAAACACAAGCTCTGAGTTATCAGAGAGATAGTTTGGCTTCGGCTCTCAGCAGCGAAAGGAGTTTCATTAACTACAAGTTACTCTGCTGCTTGTTTCCCAACCCGCCATCACTTCATCCTCCTCCCCGTCTGTATCGAAATGTCACAAATTGCTTTCATTAGTCATGGTGAGGGTCACGCATCCAGGCAAGTCATCACAGGCGAGCCACACACAGCAGCTTACTGTCTTGTGAAATACCCTCGCGGTGCCTCAGTACCACTTGCTTTGATTCAGAGATCAGAGCTATTTCTGCGGCAGCTGTATAGAAACAGAGGTGGTATTTGTGGTTTTGGCAAAATACCTGCTCTCCTCCTTCAGAAACATAAACATTTAACAGCAGATAACCACAAAGATGTAGCAAGGGGCGTGAATAGTACTCACATGCAAGTGATATGGAGCCTATTTAGATTCTGATGTAGGTGGACTATGCAGTGAGATTTAAACTGGCTGCTTGTGTTTTTTTTCTGCTTTTCCCCCGACAAGCTTAATACTTAGAGAGGGAAATAAGGCTTAAAGAAATTTATTTTAACTCAGGCAAAGGTGACCAAATTACAGCCATGGTGGAAAAGAGATAAATTCAGCCACAAAACAAGAACAGATGGAGGAAGATGTCCGCTTTGGCTTTGACCAGGACGACGCCAAAGCACCAAATCCTCAGCCATTTTTGTTTCAGTCAGAACAGACTTTCTTCAGCTTTGCTGCTTTACTTACTGGCTAGCCACAGGTGACAGCTGATCAGAGTCTGAGGCAATAAATATCTGATCCAACAGCAAGCAGAACCATATTTTATGCTCAAATGTTAATGTCAATACTATTGTTGTGTCTGGTTCAAAGAATGTGAGGTAATGTAATGAAGCTTAAACCAATTTTCACACAGATTCATGCAATCCATACCCTCTAAAAAACATCTGTTGGATTCTCGGCCCGTTGTAATTACTGATGTGGAATCATGAAGGTTTCTTTTATAAAACGACCACCAACTTTCCTGCTCTCTGAAGACATAAGGATATCAATAAAAATCAAACATTTGCAGTCTCTGAAATACGAGGATCATGGGTCTTAATCCACTGAGCCGTAAGCAATTTCAAATTCTCAGTGGAAGAAAAAAGGAGCAGCTTTGCTCATAACAGTATGCAGCTTTGTGCATTCTCATGGTGGCACTTAAAAAATACGTGTCCTCTTTGGACAGTGGGGTTTTTTTCCCCCTCAGCCATTAATTACAACAGGGGGTTTTTCACACTCCCTGCATGTTTCTTGCACACACACACCTTGTCACTGTACTGCACATGTTGTGGTCTTGAGCAGATCCAGTGTTTAGCCAATGTTCACCGATGACTGATGCAGAACGGCATCACATGTTAGTTCCAACAGGACAAAATGCCCTTTAATGGGAATGCATCCAGCATGTATGGAAGACTGGAACTTTAAGCAGTGGTGAATATAGATGGATGGCCAGGAAAGTCTAAATATTTATTCTCTGTATTGTTAGTCACATGGAGTTGTAGTGGACACTAATGTAAGTGAAGTGTTTGCTTATGTGTCTGTATGTTGACTTGCTATTGATAGAAGGAACATCAGTGTCAGAAATCTCACATCTGGTTAATTTCTCATTCTTTCCCAAAGTTGGGTGGCACAGTAACAAAATGAAAACATTGTAGCCATTTGCTTCCCTTGTCTCTAAGCTTCACTCTTTTTTGTTTTTGTTTTTTGAAGTACCTCATTTCAGTCTGACATTCTGGCCAGGACACCTCTTTGGTGCGTGTGAGCAAAACCAGGTCTGGCGAAGGAAAATAATCTCCCAACTCTGAAATTTTAAGTTTGCCCGAGCCACCATCAGCATGCAAACTATTGTTGGATGCCTCTGGCCCATAAAGCAGCCAGTGTCGCATTGCTAAAACACAGCTACCCTTGTTAAACTGCCAGCGCTGATTTGAAATGTTAGCGAAGGTGTCATCTGTTAAATACTTTGCTGATTTGATTCGACCGCTCCTCCGTGCACATCACGGCTTCGGCATGCAGGCTGCTGCACAGAGGTCTTGGCGGATCATTCGACGTCCTTGCAGCCAAAAGGCCTCTGACACTGATATATCAAACATTTCAAATATTGATTCATCCTCTCATTTGGTTGGAGCTTGGGTGAATTCGAACCATCTTTAGAGGTTTCAGCTTTGCATTTCAACCTTTTTGCTGCACAAATTACTGTCAGTTCATGATTATGGTGCCATCTGTCACTTTGCCTCTGTGCTTGCATAATGCATTACACGTCCTGCATGCTATAGCAGTTTTTCTTTTGGCTTCAAATCAAGAGGCTAAACAGCGCTGTGAGAGAGGAAAATGTCTAGGTGAGTGGTGGTCCCTGCAGTGGCTGGGACCATTAAGGAAGTAGGGGAGTGGGGGGCTGCATTGATTTGATAAATAACTTAAACTAAGCCATTACTGAAAAGGTCTGTGTTTGCTAAGCCCTCATTTAAAATCAAATGAAGTGCTTTGTTTTCTGTTATGCTGCAAGAATCCCTAACAAAACAATGAGATGAAAATGTACATACATTTAAATGGAAGCATTTCACACCTCCTCGGGCTTACAAACACAGTCAACTCGTCAGGAGATGAGGAGTTCCAGTTTTCCTTATCCTGGGGTGACTAATTGCGTTTTTTCAGTGTTTACACAGCCGGAATCACAATCGCGGACGCATTTAGAACACGAATCTCAGTTCGATAAGAAATGGTCTCACACCTCTACCGATCACTCAGGTGTTGTTGAGTTAGTTTGAGTTAGTGTGGGTCCCTGAGTGACGCCGTTTGGTTCATCGCACGCATTAATTGGAATTTGAGTTGAGCGAAATCTCGAAGTGAGTATTTTATTACCTCTTCGGATGCGTCTGCACTGCCCTTAAACGCCTAGGTTCCTGCGTATATTTTGCATAGTCGCTCAAAAAAGTAAGGCATCACAAAAAATCTAGTATACTGAAGGAATAGAAGGAAATCGGACGATGGGGGGATGGAGAGGCTTCTGGCGAATTTTTTTCTCTTTTTTCCCCCAAGTATGCGGGTAATTAAACGCCGTGACTGACAGCGCGTTGCCAAAAGGCGCAGACTCGCTCCCATTGGCCGGTGCGCACTTTACAATCTTCTCTTGTTTCCAAGCCCCCCGCACAAGAGTCGCGCTCACCTCCCCACGCCGTCGCACTGCCGGGCGCATCAGAGGGGAGCGCAGACCCAGACGGAGCCGCAGCCGGCAAGAGGAAGACTGTGGACTCGTACCACCACTGCCCCCAGAAAGCTCCGCATTTACCATTACGCACGCCGATTGATTGGTAACCGACTACTCATTACGCCCGATCGCTCTTAAAAAAACATCAGAAATATATATTGTCCGAAAATTCCTATGAAGTGAGGCTGCTCCTGCCCCGAGCGCTACATTTTGCCGTCTCAAAGTAACCATGAGTTCACACTCCGAGTCGCTTTGGAGAGTGCTGCGCCTGGTCCTGGTCGTGGCGCTCGCGTCGGTGTGCGGAGCCACAGAATACGAATACCTGAGCTGGAAATCGGACTTGTACAACGGTGGACGCGGCTACGGTAAACCCCCGCAATGCGTGGACATCCCGGACGACCTGCGGCTTTGTCACAACGTGGGCTACAACCAGATGTTGCTGCCCAACCTGCTGGAGCACGAAACCATGGCCGAGGTGAAGCAGCAGGCCAGCAGCTGGGTGCCCCTGGTGCATAAGAACTGCCACCCGGGCACGCAGGTCTTCCTCTGCTCCCTGTTTGCGCCCGTGTGCCTGGAGCGACCCATCTATCCGTGCCGCTGGCTGTGCGAGGCCGTGCGCGACGGTTGCATCCCCATTATGGAGGCGTTCGGCTTCCCCTGGCCAGAGATGCTCACCTGTGACAAGTTCCCGCAGGACGACGTGTGCATCGCCATGACGCACCCTAACGCCACTGAAGCCACCAGACCCACAGGTATGTGCCCACTGAGTTTGAAAGGGAGCTGCAAATGCCCATTTAAGTTTTTGTAACCCTTGTAACTAAATTTATTTGGCACCGACATTCACTTCCCTGCATAGTTTTGCTCCATGCACAGTACAAGGACAACTCTGAGGTATTTTCCCCTAAAATCCCATCATACTTTTCAGGCCATCAGCTCTTAAAATAAAAAGGCACCTCTTGACTGAGTAAACAAACAGCCACTACTTTTGCCACTGTGTTAAAGTTAACACCTGTGGAGTTAAATGGGCATGAGAATGTTATTTCAGGGCCGAGGGTGTGTTTGCAGATGCAAATCCCAATCTTAACAACCCAAATGCAACCTTTTGGGGGGGGAAACGCACCCTGTGAAATGTCAAACTTAATCCTCTCTTAAAAACGACAACTTCCCCTTCCTCCTCAAAGAAAACAGTGAGAAGTCCCACTTCGTTTCTGACTAATCAGCATCATTGCAATGGAACAGTGCAATGGAACGAAAAGGTGACTTTGCATTTCCCAAGCTGCAGTGGATAAAAGCTTTTGCGTATGGTGATAATTTCTTCAAGGTGTTTGTTTGAGTAAAAAAAGAATGTTGGAAGGGAGTCCAACTGCAAAAAACCTTGAAAACCTGCACATCTCAATTGCCGCATTCTAGCCATCAATAATTCGTAGCATGTCTGGTAACACGGTCTGGATGAGATTAGAAAAATGAGGCCTGGAGTTTTTCAGCTATTCCTCAAAGGTAACCAAACATCATCTATCACCAAGATTTCCTTAATCTGTTGGCAGGGCATGTCTGTTGGTATGAAGAGACGTCTGTGTCCAAAAACCTTCAGACACTTTGTGCAGCATCAAGGGTTCTGCAGGTTGGCATTGTAACACAGTCCAGAAAAATGGCCTCCCAGCCCTCAGACCGATGAGCCAAGTTGACAAATACCAGACAAACCCTGAAAAAAAAGTGCACAAAAACAACACGTCGAAAGGGGATAAAGCTTAGGGAGGATTGCAAAATACTTGTCTGAGACCACAGTTCTCATCTGGGGTTATATTTTGTAGCCATGTCCACTCTGGTTGCCGTGGTGAGGTGTAAAGAACGTAAAAAAAAAGAAAGTACAATCACCTCATTTATATCAAGCAGGAAATAGAGGAGAAGGTCCATCATCACATCCTCGTCTTACTTACATTTCCCTCTCTGACTGTAAATACTGCACTTGAATGCGCCGCAAGGCTTTTTTCACCAAGCTGGAAGGCCATAAATGGAGGGACTGTAGATGTTCCAGCGCATGGTAAAGAAGTCTCACACGCATTACACAGCGCTCACTGTATGGGAGGCTTATAGGGGACATGACCAGCATGGTTCGTAAGTTTCTCTGTACGCGTGTGTGTGTGTTTGTTGGAGGCTGGAGGGGTGTTACTGACTGACATGGTGGAATGGACCAAGGCCCAGTTTTTGAGTAAAAAGACTCCCTTTTCAGAGTTTAAGGACCACACAGAATTCTGCCTTCTCCAGCTTTCACCTGTTATCATTTGTTGGCGATGCCAGTAATAAATAAATCCAGCATTCTCTGGGTGTCCCTTTAGGACAGACTTTGGCCTGTTATGGCCTCAAAGAGGGGAGGCAAAACCTGATGTGCTGGATAGTCTGGCGTGAGCGTATGTCCGTGTGTGTGTATTGGGGGGGTGAAGAGCGTGTGAGAGGCGGGGAGGGGGGCTTTAGCTAGTCCTCTGCTGGTTTTTAATTCAGTCCTGCTAATGTTTCCCCAGCAGTGTCTCATGTTTGCAGTATCTGAGGGGAAGTTCGACAAAGACATACTAAGTTGCCGTAATCGTCTTAACTATTCCTCTTAACAGCTGCTAATAGAAGTCAGCTAACGGTGTTTTGCTCTCTACGGGGTGGTGATAATTGATTTAAAGGAGAGACAATTCAAAAAGAGCGAAAGGGACCCAGGGGGACTCTGTAAACAGTGTCCACTTTCACAAGCTCTTTACACCTGGGTGTGACTTTCACACGCCTTTGTTGAACGAGTGTAATGGACAACTGGCAACGAAGAGAAAAGTTTTCGTTTCACCCCTCTGCTGTATTATTATTCGGATACAGACTGTGACATCAAAGTGCAGCTAAGTGAAATATTCCCAGTGATATCGGGGGAGTTGTTAGATAAGGAAGATCGCTTTTTTGAATCCACGTGTGCTTTTTTTGTGTGTGTGTGTGGTTTGTTGCACACTCGCGTCTCGACAGCCAAACGCTTTGGATTCTGTCTTTTTGTCTGCCCTCAGGATTTTTTGGGGGTGGGTGTGAGGGACGGGGGGGCGTTGTAGGAGGGATGGTGGGGGTTATGTGAGTCAGCCTTTACCGTATTTGGAATGTCATGGCATTCCTTTCAGCTTGGAGTGTATATCATTACACAGATAGGGGGAACCATTCTTTCCCCGTTTCTAATACCTCAGTATCTCTGGAGTGACTCCGTTTGAGAGATAGGAGTCCTCTCAGACAATAAGCAATTCTTTTCAGACAAGCAGATGGGCAAAATGTAGCATCATGTTTACTGCAGCTCTTGGTTTTCGCATACACAAGTCCAAAACATTCCTGTATGAGGTCAGGGTTGCCCGAACAAAGCGGATAAAATCTCTGTATGCAGACTGAGGTGTGTGCAGACAATCCCCAGAGTCATTATGGTGTCCTAATATCCAAGGGCAGGACCAAGATTTAGGGAGTACTCTCAGTTAGAATAAAAAACGGTTGTTTTGTCCCCCCTTGTCCCCCCCATGCGTCTCCTTAACCCCTCAAGCACATGCTTAAGGAGCAATGATGAGAATAATTTAACGCGAGGTGATGATTAAGTGGCACTGTTGACCTCCAGACGCTTCAACTCTTAAATTCCCTGAACTAAACAGCCTTGTTTCCCCCCCCCGCCAACAGGTTACTCCCCCATCTGCCCTCCATGCGACAACGAAATGAAAACAGACACCATATTGGAGCACATGTGCGCCAGCGAGTTTGGTGAGCATCTCTTCAACATCTTCTGCAACACATGCAAGCATGTAGACACACACAGTCATAACTCTGTGTGTGTGTGTGTGTGTGTGTGTGTGTGCGTGTGTGTGTGTGTGTGTGTGTACGCTTATTGCCAAAGAACAAGTGTATTGTTTGTCCTTCCTCACCTCCCAACATTAAGAAAGTGTGAAAGTTTTACTGAAGTCTCCTATAAATCCTATAAGGAACCTCTCATGGCCGTTTACATTCCCGTCCCCGGCTTTGTACTTATCATTTAACCCCTAAGTCACGGGCTGTCTGGCTTAGTAAAAGGGTTGATATTCTGTAACTAATGAATTGGGGTTATTCAGAGTGGCACTAAAGTCTTTATTTGACAGGTCCTCACAGCAGTAAAAGTGAATGTTTGTTCTTCTGTCTGGGCTTGTAGTAGTAGTTCATCTATTCTGTTTACACCCCTGCTTGTTCACACAAGGTGTGTGTGTGTGTGTGAGTGAGTGAGAGAGAGAGAGAGAGAGAGAGAGAGAGAGAGAGGGCCGGTGGGGAGCCGTCTGCAAATCTTAACATCAGTTTTTTCTCACAGCTGTTTTATTCATTTATTCATTCAAGAATTTTGAAGCTCCATGTTTTGTCAGTGGGTTTAGGGGGAGGAGAGTGGAGGGTTGGAGGTCAGAAAAATGGTGCATGTAGTATTTTAGTGAAATGATGGTGCGTGTTAGGAGAGAGTGATTTAAAGGCATGTAAAACTATGTAACCTTACATAGTTAACGGAGATTCATGCTTTGGCTTCATTTTTATGGACACTAACTTCTCATCTTGCTGAGATTCAGATGCTAAAATGTCTAGGTGAAAAGTGATTGCTGGCTAACTGTTACCATGTAGTATAAAGTTTAATTGTTGAAAATTTAGATTTGTTGCGGGTTTAAACAATGGCTGTCGATTTTTTCATTACTTTCATGGCAAAAGCAAAGGCAGCAACTGGAACAGTTAGTCTTACTTGTGAAGTCTACTGTTTCTGAGAGGCTCAGCGATCAAATTAGCCACCAGATTTTGGAATTTTTTTAGAAATACCGAGTCTATACATGTTTTCCAAACAGTCCGATTTTTTGGCAGGTTTGGAAATATCAGGAGCTTTTTAAAAACAAATCATTCACACGGATGTAGCACCACACATGTCACGGCAGCTTTTAACACTGATGGCATTTGACAGTCCTCAGACGACTGGAATAGTAATCAGAGGACATAACTGAAAGACAAACCTGAGAGAAAACACCAAAAACTAATGTTGTAACACTGAGAAAAAATTTGGGAATTTTTGCACAGGACACACTCGAAAGTAGACCTGAGTTTTTTTTCTGTTTGTTTGTCTGTTTTTATTGAAATGAAGACACATCGAACAATTTTGAAGATTCAAGTAGAAATGTGAATGTGAGATAATGCTCTTATCCAATACATGAGTTTCAGGTGCCAAAACATGCAATGTCCCATATTGGAAACAGACTTTGTTTCAGTTCTGAGAAAAGTTTCAAGTTGCATTTGTTTAAAGAATTGTCCCATTGTTTATGTTGCGGTAATGCGACTTTGCTTTTCTCGTCTGCCTCCCTCTATGCCAAGTAAAGAGTGGCACATTATTGGCCTGTTTCATCTCTGATGAAGACAGATGTTGTTTTGCTTCCTTGTCACAAGTTTCCTAACGCTTTGACATGTGAAGATACAGAGAACGATTTACTGCCAGACAGAGGAGAAGACATTTGTGTTGCTCATGTTTGCAGCTTTGAACCCACAAGGGATGAACTTGCTCAGGAATGTGGCAAACGTTGCAGTGGATTGAGCGTGGGGTATGACTTGATTACGCTGGATAAACAAGTAATACATTGACGGGGAGGGATAACGTCAAGCGAGACTTCAGATTTGTTTTGCTATTTTTTCCCACCCCCAAGCTTGTAGAGGGATTTTAGATTTCGTCTGAAAGGCAGACTGTGGCTATAAATATCTCGACAGCATTGACTTTTTGGTGGGGAGAGAAGAAAAAAGAAGTGTAGAATTGGAAAGATGTCAGGGTTTAATCATGATTGGCTTTAGCCTGACAATAACCTAGGCGCTGCCATCATGTAGATTGCTTCATGCTAGTTTTTCAACTGAGAGTTGATCCTGACTGAGCATATTTTGGGAGTTTTTCAGAACAGGAGATGGACATGATGAAGTTTTAATGCCTCTCTTGTAGGAATGTAGGAACGGAAAATCACAGCTTGGCTCAAAGCAGGAATCACCAGAGTCTTTATTAATCTGTGTGGGCCAGTCATATAGTAAAATTCTCCTTGGCAGCGATTTGACATTCTTGTGCACTGAAGACCTCACTTACTGGAGATTGGACCACAAAAGTGAAAGTGTTTCTAAGACAGTAAAACATAAGGTATTTATGTTGTAGATTTGATTGAATGTTTTCTAATCAGTTGTTTGCAGATTCAGCAAAATAGTGGCGCTATAGTTTTTCTCGCATCAGCTGGAACAGTCTCAGGTACTTTTGGTTCCTTTGGTGAAAAGTAAACACATTGGCCTCCTGCGGCCACCTCAGCTGCTGACAGATTTACGGCAGGTTCCACTTCAGCGCTTTGTTCCCACTGCAATTTAACTCCGTGCTTAACGTTTTACAGTACCTCATTGTCCTGAAAACCTCAACACCCTTCAATTAAATCCTTCCTTTGCTGCAGACTGCTCACTTTGTCTTTGTTGCCAAATTGCGCCCTCCGTGTGCTGACGCAATGAAAAGATCTCTTTGGCTTATCCGATAAGACATGTTTCCACTATTGAGAATGGGGGTCTAGTACACAACCCACGTTGGGTTTAAGTCACCCTGAGGATTGAGGGTCCTCAGAATTGGCAGAGAAACTTGTAGCATGAGGCAAGAGCCTAAGCATGAAGGGCTCCTTCAGTAAAACAAGTGCTTTCAATTACCTCGGATTTAATACAAAGCTCATTAATAGTTACTTTGTCACTTTGTTACCGCTTGCAAGCTTGCAAAGTTACTGTTTCACTTTCTCGCTGCGCAAGTTTCACTGTTAGGGTTAGGGTTAGGGTTCCCTTTCATGCCGTGAGATCCACAAGCTTTGTTTTGGTGCAAAATGTTGTGAAATAACAATGCTTATGTTGCACAATCAAACACTGCACAAAGACAATATGAGCTCACATATCTTTGTGGGGCTTGTAGCGTAAGAGGACCACCTAGAAAAGGGGTTGTAATGTTTACTTTTTCCGAAGCAAAGTAGTTGTTTAAAACGTCTTGGTCGGATGGAAATTGCAATCATGGATGGAAAGTTTCAAAATATTGGCTAAGGATTTGATAGACAACGAGTATCACACCAGCTTCGCCATCTGTCCGTGAAAGATGCTACTTGTCCCCCTCCTTTCTTGCCCCTCGAACAATTCTGTCAATTCACTGGACTTAAAACTGTACGCTCCTGCTGAGGAGATCCAAGGGCTCAAACGGGACGAGGTGCAAAGAAAGTTCAATGCAAAGTTGAAGGATTATCAAGGATGACGGATTTATGAGGATGAAGTGGTTTCAGGGGTGGGTCAGGCCGGACTAATTACGAATGCTCCTCGTTTTGATTTCTCTGAACACTAAGTCTCCTCACATCGAACGTTTCAGACTAGAGACGGAGGATAAACGTCTTAATCCCTACCATGTGCACTTTTAATACTGGGAAAAATACATTGGCTGTTTCAACACTTAAATTAGCAAACGAGAGATGCGCAAGAGATAGAGGAGATGAGACTACAGTAAGCTGTTTCCTCACTGCTGCAAGAGTGGCAAGTGCCCCGCCATATTTTGTTTTGTCCAAAAGAATGAAGCAAATGACTTAATATCATTTTTATCAGTTCAGATCTTTCCTGGAGTGTAAGCAGAGATCTGTGTGTTCTCCCCACAGCTGGTCCCGAGACTTTATTTGACCCGATTCAGTGATTAATCTTGACGAGAGCGCCGAGAATTAGATTTGACACCGCAGACTTAGTTTTGTTCTCATGCCATCGTGTCACAAGGTTGCTGGTGCTACACACATAGTACTTGGCTGATTTGGAGATTTGGACCACCAAAGGCCGAGGCGAACTGGAGGAAACGGATATTAGAAGGTTAAATGGAGTTTAGTTGGAGATCAGGCACATAGCCTTTGTGGGGTCTGAGGAGCTGCTGGAATGTTGCACTTATCTTGCTGTCATCCAGCATTAGTGGAAGAGTGTATTGTCCTTTTTTTTTCAATCTCTCTGTTGTTTCACGGCCATTATCAGGGTGCTGGGAATCGATCAAACCTGGAGGAACACTGTGCTCTTTATTAATGTTTTTTTAAATCAGAATTCTCATCCAAATAAAGGGGGATTGATATAAAGTGCAAAAAAGAATAACAGATGGTGAACAATGTTCAAGATCGTTTCATCTGATGTGAATAGAAAATGATTTCAAAATGCAAAGGAGATCTAATATATTTTGAGTGATAGAGGGATCATCTTCGATCCAAGGTTCGCTTGCCCATGTATGTGAAATTATACCATGGGACTAGTGCATGTCTTTGTGAACTTTGTCTTGAAGGCTGATCAGGCAACCACTGATGAACACTCAGCAACTGGTATGATACAGTTGTTACTTTCATGTTTACACAGTATATACCAATTTCAGTCACTGGCCATATTTCAGCCGTCTGTAAGTCAATCAACATAACAAACCTATTTGAAATTCAAATCATTAAATTCTTCAAATTTGAATGGTTTTACCCTCTTTTCTCATCAGGTAGTTGCCTCAACCATGGCATTTAACCCTCAGGTATAGACAATAATCCCCCTAAAACAATAGTCAAGACCTTCAGAAGATGTTGTTTAAGGGGACGGAACCATTGGCGCAATGTATAATTTGTAATGTGCCTCAATTGTCCTGCAGAGTTGCACAGTAATAAGATTCTCACGGCTGAGGAAATGGTACAGATTTTCCATTGACGGCCTTCGTCCTTTACTAACTCATCATTATCGTGATACTAAAACACAGTGCTTTGCTTAAAACAAACATTGCCCACCAACACATTTTAACAAATGTCCCTCCCTCTTCTCCAACCACAGCATTTAAGACCAAGATCAAGGATGTAAGGCGGGAGAACATGGACCGCAGGGTGACACTGCAGAAGAGGAAGAAGCTGCTGAAGGCAGGTACCCTGAAGAAGAAGGATATGAAGAAACTTGTGCTGTACTTGAAGAACGGTGCAGACTGTCCCTGCCAGCAGCTGGACAACCTAGGGCACCAATATCTAATCATGGGCCGGAAGGTGGACAGGCAGTACCTGATCACAGGCATCCACAAGTGGGACAAGTCCAGCAAAGAGTTCAAAAAGGCCATTAAGAAACTCAAGACCTACAAATGTCCTGCTTTTGAGAACGTCTTCAAGTGATTTGGTTGCATCTCACCCCGCATATGAACTTGCACAAGTATGAAAATCCCAAACTTTCCTTTAAATTTTCCTGTTTATATATCTACATATATTTGTATATTTACAGATATACTTTGAAATTTCCATGGTTCAGTTTTAGCTGTATCTGATTTCATGATACCCCAAGTTTATCCAAGGGTTGGGTTTGCATTTTTTTGTGTATTTTTTATTTTTTGGTTTCCTCAGTAAAAAAGGTTTAAGAAAAAAAAAGAAAAAAAAGAGAGCGAGAGAGAGAGAGCGAGAGAGAGAGAGAGAGAGAGAGAAAGAGAGAGAGAGAGAGAAGCGCCCATCCTCACTGAAATTGTATCCACTAAATGTCTGTAGATATTTGTGTTCCCTTGTCAACATCCCAACCACATCAACCGCTTTTCTTTCAAGTCCTTGCAAACTTCTCATACAAATCATCAAAATAAGAAATCTGGCAGTATAATCAAAATTAGACATATGTATAGCTTGAAAACCCTTGTGGAGTGTATCTTAAGGTAAGGACAGTTTTCAATAACTTATTGACAGAAATGTTAATGTGGTGGATGACAAGCGAGCTGCTGTGCGCTGAGTCATCAAATCAGTGACTGCACTACCACTATCTACCACCGGTCACTCTTTTCTTTTCGTCTCTACATTTTCATTTGTTTTTAATGTCAGGCATCTGCAGCATCAGTCTGCATCAACCAGTATAGTATGTTTGTGAATTTTGACCTGATAAGTAAGTTTTGCATAGTGCAGAACACAAAGGATAATGAGTAGTTGCGTAAGATGAGCCAGTAAGAATTAAGGCGCCATTCCAGAGAGACTGGAATACACACCGTCACTCCATCTGCACAGAAATGTGTGGGTTTTTAGTAGAACATCTATCTTTGAATACAATCTTCTTGCAGTAAACTTTCTTCGTCAGTAGGATTTGTAGTCTCACATTAGTGCCAAAGTTTTGTAAGTGTGAAAAGTACCGACAATGTGTCCGGATTTGTTTTGTTTCACGGTTGCTGGTCTGTTTTAGCACTATTTTACATCATGATTTGAATGTCATTGCCATCTACTACATGTACATACAAATTTTACATAAATGTGGAAAAAATGAAAAATGAGTCTGTCATATTATTTTCTGGTATACATTCACTCACATATACAGTATACATATGGTACATACAGTACATATGGCACATACATGCTTACACATATATATATAGTGTATATGTATATTATGTGTGCGTGTGTTATTACATTTATGTGTGTATCTAGAATCTTAGCTTTATATATATATATACAGTATATACAGTATATATATATATATATATATATATATATATATACACACACACACACACACATATACTGTATATATATACTGTATATATATAGTATGGTGCATAGCATAGTATGGTGAGTTTATCTTCATGGGCTACTGTTCATTGTTAGATGTCAGACCTAGTGAATGGGTTCAGTCAGCGGTTCATAAATATTTCAGTAGTCAGTTTATGTAAAATGTCAGCATGCCAGAGGGAAAAAAGAAAGATGTCATTTTGCATTTGCCATTTTAAAAATCATCTTTATTATTGAAACAAAACTTTAATCTTGTCCACCTCCAAAGATAACACGATGCCGTCAAAAGACCACAAGCTGCCAAACAATAAGCTTGAGCAGCATAGTCAAACAAAGCACAGAGCTCTCTTCCAGCTGTGCCAAACACAGTTTTTATGAATTTTGGAAAGATGATATCGTAATGTTAGACTGATCTCCACGCTGAAGGGCGCTCTCTTGCATGCCTGTTTTTACATCCGAGCTCTTCAAACAATTGAGATTCTTGTTTTGAAGTCATATGCCCCTCCAAGGCTCAGAGGGGTTTCACGGGCTGTTGGGGTTTTGGTATGTGCCAAACAAATGTTAATCCTGAGATATACATCATTAACACCCCCTGCTGATTGTGGCATTTAATGCCTTCTCTGCCAAAACACGCTGCTGTGTAATCAGCTGTCAGGTTGAAACGACTTGTTTACGTGCCATCGACAGTCGTTTCCGTATCATGCAGGCACGGATTCCTTTTGGTTTTCATCAGACGCCTGCAAAGTAACATGCTTTCAGAATCAGACTTTTTTGTTAACGAGTCTATATGCTCACCGCACGTGACCAAAGGTGTGAGTTGCTGGCTCAGGGTGTTTGAGTGTGAGTACTTGCTGGATCTGAAATCCGCCGTGTTGATTCAGCGTGAGTAAACAAGAAGACATGAAACGATCCTGTCAATAAAAAGGCTTGTTAAAGACCAGGAAGTATCAAACGGTCCAACTCTTGCCCATCTGGTTCCAGTAACTCCTTTGGTATTGGGAAATATATCTCAGATGTGGACTTTGCTTTCTAATCATTACTTCAGCTGCCTTCAAAAGAATCTCGGAGAGACAAGGCCTGCATCCAGCTTTGTCTTATTAGGAGCTGATCTGCAAAAAAACATCCTGTTGGATTCGTTGTCTGACTTAGAACCAAAAATCGACACAAGTGATGAAATACTGTTTTGATTGGTCCTACGTCAGAGGCTTGGAAAATATCCTTGAATTCATTCAGCGTTGCCACAGACGTGCCTTCACTGAACGTGATAGCACACTAATAAGATGACAACTGGAAAGTGTTAGTGCGTGAGTAGCTCGTATCAGTGTGATTCCTATGGACAGACGCATGATCAAATCCAGCAAAAACGTGCGCTCATGTTGGCTCACCTCAAAAAAAATAGTGACTGTGGCTCAATGGATGTGATTCTTACCAATGGCGTCGAACGCAGTGGCAATAACAGCTGTAACCTATAGTGATTCCAAAACAAAGCAGTGACAAGGGTTACTGAAATACAACTGTTTGATTGAAAACATTTGCAAAACATTTCATGTTTCTGAAAAATGTTGCTGCTTACAAATAGCACTAATTGAAACTGAAATTGGTATAACGTAATAAAATGCAATTGAAGACAAGACCGCTTTTTTGAGCATTTGCATGCACACTGCTCTGTGCATTCTACAATATGTGTGTAGGCACAGGTATGTACTGCTTACATTCACGTATGTGCTTCTTACATATACATGTATACAATCCGTGCCATGAGACATGCCCAGTAGTGGGCAGCTGTGTTCAAGGCTCAAGTGTTGGGATTCAGTGCCTTGCACAAGGATTTGAAGTTGGTCCTGTTTAACTATCAGACTACCTACTGACACCAAGAATTTATCACAATAGAATGGTAGGTAGAATAGAATAGAATAGAATGCTTATCATATCATATCGTATCACATCACATCACATCACATCATATCATATCATATCATATCATATCATATCATATCATATCATATCACACTGTATAGTTATACATGTGCTTCGACACAAATTGCATTAATTAATCCACCTTTGATGGGTGTAATTCTAAGTGATGTTATGTTGTGCAAAATTTGATGGCGAGCTGGTGTTTTGTGAACCTCTGCCTGTGCAAATATCTTCGGAGACCCCCAAAAGTTCTGAACTTCAATCTAAACAACTCCTTAAGCAACAAGAACCCTTAAAAAGTATGTTTTGTGTTCTTTTAATGTTGGTCAAATCTGAATGATTTTTTAACACAAATGTTTCCTTAAAATGTAGCTTCACATTTCCTCATCTAAAGGAAGAAACAATGAAGCGTGATTAAGAGACATAGCACAAATATTTGGCAGCAGAGACAACAGATCTTAAACGTTTCCTCTTGTGGATCAGTAAAAGTGAAACTCTCTGTTCTTCATCCATTCATTTGCCCCCTGAGGCTGTAAAACCATCCATTGAATTTACAGTGTCAGCACGCCTGCGTCTTCTGTTTTATGGGGCATCATCAGTAGCCCCGAGCTTTTCTTTCGACAGTCACTCATGATGTAAAGTTAAAACAGACACGTTTCTGTACAGTCTCGATCTGCACTTACTTCCCCTGCAGTAACAAATGTGCAAAGCGTTCCCCTAAACAGCAGTTTGGAATGTATTTCGTTTCCAAAGTGCTGAAATTACATCAGCTCAACCTTTAACAAAATTGTGAACCAATGCGGATTAGGTAGGTAACGGGAGAGATTTTCAAATCCTGACATTAAATGTCAGGCTGGGGTGTGAGCTGACAGCTTTTCTTGAGTGTGTCCAGGTACTGTATTTTCATTCACACACAAAAAGAGCATTGGTTCTTTTGTGGACCCGACGCCAGAGAGCCAACAATTTACCGTATGTATTAAGGTTGTCGGTGGGCTTCAGTAAAAACGATTGGTTGACACATTGTGTTGGAGGCCAGGATCCTCAAGAATTTGAGGCTTGCAGTCAATTTGGTAGATTAGTCAAATCAATCTTGCAACTGTTTGCGGCTCCAGAACCTCAGGCTGTTTGCCTCTTGCTAGCTTTTCACAGCTGCTCACAGCAAGCGATTACGACTTGAACAGCTATTGAGATCCTGGAAGAAAAATGGACTAACCTGAAAGCAGGATAAAACACAGACAGAATTGTGTGCTTTTTTTCTTTTTTTACATAGAAATTGACTCAGGGGAGCAGTGGAGGAGGTGATGGGGGGATGCCGAGTGGTGTGTGTGGAGCAGATAGGCTACACATGTGGCTAGTGACCATGTGTTTTTGAATAATAGCTATTAGTTTTAAGAGGATGATGTCACTGTATTCTTGCTGTTCCAGTAAATATATTCCGCTAGCATCAGATCTGATCCCAAATGACTTCTGCAATGCATGATTTTTTTTCTTTTTTTTTCCTTTGTGAAGAAAAGGTGGGGGTATGTTTGCGGTACAAAGACAGTTCGGTGAGACATTTCCCTTGGCAAATGAAAACATTTTTACCAGACAAACTCTTTTTCAAGTTTGCGTCGCATTTCCACTGATTTGTAATTTGTAGTTTTCAAGACACGGTAAAAATCTCTTCTTGTCTATCATTAGATTTGGATAACAGCTCTGCATGGAGAGTTTGTCGGTTTTCCGTGAGCACAATCCGTAACTCCATCCAGTTTCTACCTCATATCTTTCCTAATACTGTTGTTGTTCTCCTCAAGAAATTGGAGAGACCCTCATACTTCCTTGAGGTTATCCAGCAAGATGTTCAGAAGACTCATTATCTCGTTAGCTTTGCCGAAATTACCTCAGATTTACCTTTGAGCTATTATCAGAACTTCATTCAACCTGATATCGGAGCATTTTCAAATAATGGAGCATCTCCAAAACTACCACAATGTTCACGATAATAATAAACTTTGGAGGCAGTTGTTGCAGGACCTCTCATGAATATATCAGTACTTAAGAAACTCACTGATCGAGAGATCATTTTGAATTTCGGTTTTGAGCCAAAAACAAGGAAGTATTCTCAATTACAGGACAAATGAAGCATTCTTATCTTTATGTGGCACGCTTCAAATACATTTGACTCTTCTCTTCCAAGATATTTTGTTTCCTTTTTGTGCATGCTTCATTTGGCGGCGTCAGTGGTGATAAACTTGATTGCTCTCATCCTTCAGTAGTGTTTTTTCACTCGGTGCAGCATCAGCTCAGAGGCCACGAAAAAAGTATTCAACAATTGCATGTTGGATGGAGCAATGGGGAATTAAACCTGTTTTGTACTGGTTCTTATTGAGGTGAAGAGATGTCGAGAAGCTGTGGGTGGTGATCATGTCACTGCACGATGCATGAATTGTGATTTCAATTGTGAGTGGAGAATTCTGAAATCTACCAAATTCATGAAAATGATGAATAAATGAAGCTAAGGTGGTTTGGGTGTGACTTTATTGAACCCAAAAAGAATGAAAATTTGGCGAAAACACGCCAAAGAAATTACAAGGCCTGGCTGACACCCTCACTTGAGTTTGCTCAGTAGATCAGCAGCCCGCCCTCCTCCAAAACCTTCTCGGCGCTGGGGACTTGGTTTAAACTTCTTTTAAGTCCACATTGTGCCTGGTTAGAGCCACTATCATCCCTTACTTGTTTATGATACACACACACACACACACACAAACACACACACACACACACACACACACACACACACACACACACA
>OMPJ01010660.1:20963-38170 GCA_900312935.1 Carapus acus
ACAGTCACTTGCTTTCTGAGGTTGCCGATTGTGTAATGCTCTTGTTTGCCGTGTGAGTGCATCATTAAAAATCACTCACATGTGCTGAACTGGGGGACCATCCAGGAAGTTAAGGGTTTGGAAAACTTTCTTCATTTTGAAATGCCGCGATCCAGTTGTAATTCATCACATTTAGAAATGATTAAAGAAAGAGTCTAATGTAGCTTAAGAGGGGGAGATGGGAGGATCATGTATGCTCCTTGTGTGAACAGATTTGACAATGATATGTGAAATTAAAAAGATGAAATAAAAGCTGCAAAATGTTGAAATTTGTGTTTTGGATAACAACATTGGCCACATTTGTTGTATCCCTCAGTACGTGAGTAGTAATACCAAGGTAAAACCATCAGGAAGTTCATTCACGTCAAATGTTTCTTCACAGCTGCAACATTCCGGGCACAGTGGTGATTATTTTGCAAGTTTCCTTCTAGAAGCTCCAAATGGGCGGCCCTCACTGGCGTCTGCCTACTTATTATGTTATCATGGTATATTAAGGTAAAAGAAAAAAGACAGTTTTATGGATGTTTTCCATCTGAAATGAAAATGCATTGCATATTTACTTTTCCTGGCATCGATCCTTTTTTTTCTCGAAAATGATAACGTCACAGCTGGTCCGTGACAGGAATGCACATATTTCACAACAGAAATCATGAGGGGGGGAAACGATGTTGAATCTCCCCAGGATACAACCTTCGCGTAAGCCTGCACCAGAAGAATGTGCACAGGGTGACTTCGAAAGCACCATCTGGAGAATTTAAAGGTACGGAATGCACATTTTTTTATGTCTTTCTTTAGCCCTCAATGGATAATTACAGGGAAAAGAGAAAGTGCCACATCCTTTCCAGCCAAGGTTTTGATTAGAGTACAAAACTTGTAATAATTCTCACTGTTGCGTTCCTGTCGATGTAGATTTTACTAGAAATTCACAGGGTCAGTTGACACTTAAAAAAGATGGTTGGCAAGGACAATGTCCTCCACCAGGCAACTTCTCACGTCACAGAAATATAAATTACAGATGACTCAAATATTGCCAGGTGTACGCGTCTCTGTTTTTGTAACTGGTACAGTCAGGAAACATAATTCTAAATATAGTTGCATCATGGATATGTATCATTCCTCCACTGTTAACATTTCTGTGTAGATGTTTCATCTCAAATCGTTTTGTTTTCCAGTCTGAAATGAACCATCCCCTGCACTGGCCTGTGGTCATCAAAGAGTACATAGCTAAAGGGACACACATGAAATTCCATCACCTAGATGAGTGAACTTCAGCACAAAAGTAAAGTTTCAGTGTACTTCCACAAGCAAACT
This sequence comes from Carapus acus, assembly GCA_900312935.1. Classification (NCBI taxonomy): domain Eukaryota; kingdom Metazoa; phylum Chordata; class Actinopteri; order Ophidiiformes; family Carapidae; genus Carapus; species Carapus acus. The sequence continues at coordinate 22,314 of OMPJ01010660.1, forward strand.
ATTTTTCCAGTTTAATTCATGCAACCTCTGTGACACCATTGGAGGTTATGTTGTGTTTTGTGCCCTGCGTAGGATGCTGGGTTATTTCTGTGAAAACACTCTCTGAGAGGGAACTCTTTTCAGCTGTCAACACAGTGAATCACTTTGTGTATTCTTTTCATTAAATTGGCGTTTGCTCAAGGTCACAGTTAACACTTGAGGTTAAACCCAAGTGAAAGCTGATGAAAAGTAACCCCTCAGTATGTCGGCACCCTGTGAGGAGTATCAAGCCCTGACAAGTGGGTTATTCATGGTACATCAGATGATTTGGACCTTTTTTTTTTTGTGGGCTCCAATTAGATAAATTAGAAATCACAGGCAACTAAGGGAAAACACTCATAAATTCAATGTCAGTATGATACTTTAGTAGGACGAGTTTTCCATATGTTTATACAGCTCAAATAAAGGAGGAAGAGAAAAGACTCCCCGAAAGGCTCTGTCTCTCTGTCCTCACTTGTCTGTACACACACACACACACACACACACACACACACACACACACACACACACACACACACTCCGGGGTTTCCTTTCAGTGCACATGGTGGCCTGGCAGTCACAATGTCCAAGTTTCACAGTGGAACATAGTATGTGACCACGTATGAAACGTCTCTCAACCAAATCAAGTTGAAAAGTGTTGAAAAGTGGCCATGGGGTTTGGCACTGAAAGCAAAGGGTAGAAACTGCACTTCAACATGAACTCACACCCACAATGTCTGGAAACAAATCAACTCCAGTTTCTCAGCCGCTCCCATCCCACAATATATAACTTCCATCGCTAATATGCCAGGTCAGAACCGGCGAGGTCATCAGTAATTAGGTCTATCCGAAGATGCATTGCCATGGTTAGTAAATGTCAGAGTAGACTTCAGAGCGTCCATGATCAAACCCCAAGATGATAGATCCCACTGATTCGCAGAATGTACACATTCGCTGAGTTATGCACTGGCTCATCAGGTCGGCTCATATCAGCATTTTTCATACTTGAGAAGATACGCCTTTGGGCCGTTGAAGAACTTGCACGTTGCGTTGCATCATCTGTGGCTCTTGCAAAAATATCAATGAGAATGGACACTGCAGCTCTCTGGTCTCATTTTTACCGTTGAACAAAGGCTTTTTGCACCAATCTGAGTCCAAGCCACATGCCTGCACTTTAATTTTAAATCTTTGAACTAAGTCTTGCAGGTCTTTCAGGTGCAAGAGTTTTTAAGTTTGGATACAGGACTTTTGCAATTAGTTTGTCTTCTAATTTTTTGCAGGAGTGTTTATATTGATAGAACACTGGTTTTTTTTTGTTTTTTTAGGAGAGCAATAGCAGAGCAATGTAGCACCTGGAGGCTGCAAGATGAAGTCAAGTGCCTCACCAGCCATGAACCTCAACGCACATCACTGACAGTAGCACAGAGAAGGCAAATAGTCAGATTTACATCGGCTGTACAGGTGATTACTTTTATGGAATCAGCTGAGACAGATCCTCCTCACCACACATCCCAATTAGAATCCACTCAAACATGTCCAAAATATCAATACTGTTCCTCCACTCAGCGGACCTTTTTGCTTTTGTCATCACCTTCTCGCTGCACTCTCTCAGAGCAAAGCTGCCTGTGAATGTGTATAGCATGTATGCATGCGCTGGCATATTAACATAACAAATCACTCACTTTAAGATTTAACCTCTCTTGCTGGGTATGACTAAAAATCTGGATTCTGGCAAGCATACTCAGGGGCACACAGCACCCACGGAAAAACCTCCAGAATGCTCTAACTTTGTTTCATGAGTCTGTAAGTTTCCTTCCTAATGGTAATGGAATGGAAATAGGTTGCAAGTGTCCAGGACACAAACCCTAGTTTGGCAAGACCATCCTCTCCTTTGCCACAGATCAATCCTGGTGTTCACTGATGGGACATTCAGATTGTAGTGCAACAGCTGAAATGTGTGTATGCTGCAATGTCCTCCTTGTTCTCTGCGTGTAGTACCAGACAGAAACAAGTGTACCAAAGTAGTACCAAACAGAATCAGTGCCAGTGCCGCAGGACTTCATGACCACTGCCCTCAATCCCCACATCTGAACCTGTGGGAACAAGAGAGTTGGAATTGCGTACCTCTGGGAGTGAGAGTGCGCTGTGAGTCTGAGCAGCTGAGCCTTGCCTCTGCTCAACTTATTTGTTTCTCAGGACAGAGAATAAGGCTGTAGACATATTTGGACATTTCTGCCCGAAAGACAAAAAGAAAAGGAAATGTGGGCACAGGGAGAGGGATCGCATTCAGCAAAGGTCCCCACCAGATACAAACAAGGACATTGCATTTGCAAATACGTCGTGAGCGGCCTAACAGCCAAGCCACCAGACGCCACAGACAATTAGTTTTTAACAGTAACCATACCATGATGTTTTCTGGTTACATTTTTTCCTCATGTGGGCACAAAGTGTGGTTAAACCTTGAATAAACTGCAGTTGTCTCAACATAACCAAATTCTTAACCCTTACCCTGTTTACAAATAGACTTGTTAACGTCAAAACACTTATAGTATTATTTCGTTTTTGCTCACAGAAGGAAAATGTTTCACAAAGATTTGCTATTGTGATAGCCGCTAGATGCTCCACACACCTGGACACCCTATATGTGAAGCTAGAGGATATATTCATTCAATAAGGTTAGAGTGTCAAGCAGGTCCCAAAGCATGAATACCATTCTTGGACTGACTATGAAATTCATATTAAGATGTGAATGCTCACTGAGCCATGGATTTTCAATTAATCAAATAGAATCCCCAGAACTAAGTGAACATAAAATGAGCAGGCCTCATTGGAGCCCAGTTAATTTTGGCACAGCAGACCTTTCCAGTTCTGCTGCCCAACAATGGGGTTCGTGCAACTTTTCAAAGGATGAAGCATGTGATTGACTTTTGTTTTTTTCAGTTTTTTAAAAAGGTAAAGCTAGATTGGGTTAATGCCCGTTTATAAGACATGGTTCCTTGCCTTCTAATATAATGCATACCTTGTGTTGCAATGGCCATTATTAGCTGAGTTACACAAGAAATAGAGGAATGTCTGTGTGAACCATGGACAGCAGGATACTCTGAAGAATGAGTCTCGAGAAGAGGCCAGCTCGTATTTCACCGGCCATGAATAGGAGATTGAACTGTTATTTGTCCAAGCCTGCAGGGAGCATAATGAACGACATGGTGTTTCTGTTAGGGCAACAGTATCAGGTCATAGATCAGCAGTGTCAGCAAAAACATCACGCACCACTGTTCCACTGAGATGCGTCTCCGAAAGCAGATGCAGATAGCGGTGTTTTCACACCGGCTCCGTGTTTTGTGCCACCTTTCAAAATGAATCGAGTCCAAAATCTAAATCAAGGAATATGACTAATCGTATTATTTGTATTGATAAAATTCAACACATCTTCATTACAGTTCTTAAATCTTTCAGTGTGTTGGCGCCCATTGGCTGATAACTGACATTTAATAGCAGCTAAGTGCTGACAAGCGCTTGAATTGACGTCACGCTGGAAAAGAAAATAGCAGCAGGTGGGCCTCAAATGAACCGCTCCTGGGATCCCATCATAGATTTTGCAACAGCCAACTGTTGATGAGACTAAGGCAGATTAAAGCGAGAAGCAAAATACCCCCTTTCTTTATCCCTGTGGATATCACACCATATTTTCTACTTCATCTTCCCCCTGCTTCTCTACAGCTGCCCCCTCACGCCCCTCTTCTCTTTGAAGGTGTAAAAGCTGAAGGCAGCATTTTCTGTGGCTGTCTGATGTAAAAAAAAAAAATTGCTGAAAATAAAAAGAAAAAAGGGGGGAAACCCCATAATAAGAGCGGCTTTCCCACCATAAAAGCTACAGTGAACAGTAATTATGTAAGGTGTGCTGGGTGGATACAAGATGTGGAAAACGTGTAAACCAAATGGATAAACACCCCTCTAATTCTCCTTCGCAGTACTAAGACTTGGAGTCAACACAACTGAATTATACCAACAAGAAACCAGCAGTTGTTCCGTGAGGAAGAATCAGCGATTGTCTGTGATGGTACAGGCACGCTGATTTGAGACATCATCAGACATTTAGATTTCTTAGAAACTCCGATGAATGCCTCCTCTTCACTCTGAACCTCATTATCATGAATTATATGCTGAATACACCAGTTCTGGGAAGCGTCACTGATGTTGTTCCCAGAAACATCACTCACTGGCAGTAGGTTTGCTCTTAATTGTGTCCATTACAATGCTAGAGGGATTTGTGTGTCTCTGGACCAGGTCTCAGTCCGGTTACAAGGGCTTACACGAGGCGCCCTCTAGTGCTACAAAGGCACAATGTGCAGACTAATAGATGAGGAAGACATCGGTCAAATGTAGCTATATGTCCACCTTTGTGCCACCTAGTGACAAGTTAGCCGTACAACAGTGTTGAGGGGATTCACCTAGACTTCCAGTGACCCCAACTACAACATGATTAGCACTGTTGTTTTTGATATGCATGCTGTAGTCACATTGAAAGCTCTTCATTTAGTTGATTGTCATTATGCTCAACATGGCAGGATCGGCTGGGACAATGACTTAAGTGCCCTGCACATCTTTTCTCTTGCCCTTTTGGTCGGGCGTCTCTTAGAATTCTCCCTCTGGGACTAATTAGGTTTCTCTGACTCTGATATTAAGATAATGGAAGTAGACTAAGGTGAGTAATTGCACGTCACAAATCCTACTATGCCCCACATATCGCCACTTCTTCTTCCATGTCTTGTGCGATCCCTTCGCAGGAATGGCCGCGCTAATGTATGCCCAGACAACACCTTTCACTCTGAACAGAGGTAGAATGAAGGTAGACTGTTGACTGGCCCTCATTTGAAAGCAAGAAGGGAGTTTCCGTACTGCTCCACGTTACATATATGCGTATGCGTGGTGTAATCACAGTCAGTGGGAATCGGTTCATTATTAAGGAGTCTACGTTTTTAGCCTTAGGCTATAAATTTTCAGTTGTGAACTTTACATTTTGCCAATGTTCTCAGATGTCAATACAGAGGTCAAATTATTACAAGAAAATATCAGTTTGCATTACTCAAAATCTGCAGAGCAAAGTACTAAAATGGGGAGGGAGTGATTTATCAGGGTCCAGGGTAAATTTAGCTGACCTTTTTCAAATGCTTCTGTATCCTCATTTGTTATTAGAAACACTTTGTTAAAATATATTCACATCTCTGGACTTTTGCTGCCCGTGGGACAGGATCTGCTTAGACAGTGAGACTGACTTCTTATCCTTGCAGAGCAGAAAAGGGGCAATGATACAGTGGACACGCACAACAGAGACTGTAAGGTTCCCACGAGACGGTGGAGAGGATACAGTAATGTGTGGCTGTCATGGCAGGCATCAACATCTGAAACCTGATGTCACACGTCACAAGCTGACTCACAAGGGGAGTCAATGTGGATATTTGGGCCTGAAAAACACCTTCTGTGGGCCTGCCTCATCACTTGCTAATGGTTTGGAGAGGTTGTTTGCTTCTTTTCTCTTCCTCCTCTGGGTCTTTTCTGAGCCAGTTGCATGCAACCCTTAAAATGGCACATCATGTCTAAGCAGCAACCAATAAAAAGCTCTGGGCTACTCATTGTGTCACATTAGTCTTGATTATGGGTTGTGGCATTGTTTTGGGCTTGAGTTCTTGCTCATTTATTTTTGAATGTCTTGATTATATTCAGAGAATTCCGAATCTGCCTCTTTTGCCATCCTGTTGCCACATTTAGGTAGTTTTGTTGTGTATTTTTTTTGAAAATGCAGATTTTTGAAACATTAAAAACACATTTTTTCTATGTTACAAATTAGTGTAGTACGGGGGACCATATTTGAACGAGATTTTGTGCCAGCAGGCCTTGACAAAAATTGCAGACCAGTCAACAAGCCAATAATATGCTAACATCAGGCTGCAAATTCTTCCTTTACGTCTTTCCTGTCCTTCCTCCCCCTGTGTAGCTTGGGATGTATCCAATTGAGCATTAGCCTCAAGATGGTGCTATTCCCAAACAGTACATGAAGTGCACACCAACTACCCCTCTCTCTTCCACCACCTAAAACAGGAAAACCTGAATAAACATCAAAGAAAACACACGATAGCCTCGCTCGTACAACCCGAAAACTTGGGAGATCTGGCTGCTGCGTCCCCAGAGTCTCAGTGAATTCATCATCATGGATCAGGGGAAAGGTGGTTGCACTGGGCCTCTGCTCCCTGACGCCTGTGTGATTGATAGTATGTTTAACTGTTGACTATTGATCAGTCGATGCGAGTGGATGTGGCGCTTTCCCCTCCTCTGTCAAATATGTCCTCCCTGGAGGAGCGCTGTTCCTCTACAAAGTCCCCTGCTGGCAACGACCAAAATCAGTATCTTTGCGTTTGGCAGTAACTGCTGAAACATATCCAGATGGTTGTTTCGATGCTGATGGCAAATTCAAAAATGGCGCTGCTCATTAAAGAAGTACTTTGGTAATTATAGGTCAGGGTTCATTACATCCTGGGCAGTTGTTGTTGTTGCTGTCGTTATCAGAATTAATAAAGCAATAATAATTCATTAACCATTGCAGGAACATGCAGTGAGGCTCATGGCTGGTGAGGCGCTGACATCGTCACAAAAGGATTAACAAACATATGAACCCTTATTCACCGTTGGATTGGCAGCAGATCTATAAGGATAGGTGAGGCACGGCCTCTCCTGCCTCCCCTGACCGCATATTAGTTGTACAATAGTGTCACAGAATATCCAGTGACATAGATGCTATAGTTGCTTTGGCATCTATATTATTATATAGTTTCATGAATCAGTCGTCAGGTTTTTACTTAAGCCTTCGCTCTTGGGACAACTGTCACGCCAACCCCACATGTTATTTTGTGTGAATAGTTCAGCCACATTACCATTCCACCTGTTGAGAATTATAAAAACGTCAGAACTGGATCCACGCATCATCCTCTAACCCCAATAATTCACCTGGATCTTGTGCTTGTTGACTTTGAGGTGTTAGACGCCTCATGACAGTTTATCCTCGTCTATAATCTTAATCATGATAATTGAAGTTTCACGTTCCTGACAGGAAACGCCCCTGGCCTGTATCATGGCTGGTAGCGGGGGATTTTCGTTTGTAGCCGCTGCTATTTTCCTGTAAGATTATAATGAGGTTGGGGGGGGATTAACGAGACTGTTTTTCACCTGGCATTGTTCGTGTCCCTGCACTTGGGTGGAGGTACTGGGCTTTAATCCTCTTCTTGTTTCTGTCTCCCTAACAAGGTGAGGAAAAGTGCAAACTATGTGTCAGGGAATGATTTCCAGAAATGCTCGATGTGCAATCTCCCCCACATGCTCTCAGCAAAAAAAAAATAGGTTCAGTCGGCAGAAAAAAATCCAGTGTCCCTTTGTTTGTTCAGTGTGACCCTCTCCTCGGTCGGAATGGTGTGATCGTTGGGGTGAGGTCAAAATTTCCTAAAACAGACAAACAGACCTTCAATAGACATAAAAACGGACCTACACAAAGAATACATAAGGATACATACCCCTTGAGGCAACAGTGAATAGATCCGATGTGAATTTTAGCCCGAACCTCCAGCAGATCATGGCCCGCACATGTCCTTTCGTAGTTGTTTTGCTTCAGTCGCCCTGCTGCTCATAATTGCTCCAAATATCAAAAAGATTGGGCCACATCAACAAAATGATGCATTCAGCCTGCCATGTGAAGACTGGACAGATTGCAGCCACAGGGGAGGAGGCGGAGGTTGCGAAGAGAAAAGAGCATGAAGTAAGATGATTGCGCAAGCTCAAGCAGACTTCCACGGACCAGCAAAGAGGTGGTGAGAGAACAGATGAAAAAAAAGAGAAAATGAGAGGAACACGCACAACAAAAGCGTACACATACATGGACAGCAGTGACCTCCTGTCAGGGGAGGCAGGAGAGGCTGTGGCTCTGATAAACTGCTGTGGGAGCTGATAAACAATGGCTGACTCTGATTCAATTCCAATGCTTGACAGCATGGACGGACAAACATAGACAAGAGTCTGTCTGCCAATTTAGCGGGGTCCACCACTTTTCACCTGCTGACAAAAGCTTTCCATTGACCTTGATTGCAGCTGGTAATAACATTTCTGATGATGAAACTATTTTGCTCTGTTACGTAAGAATACTCAGTTACAAAATAAGTAAACTAACCACCCACATGTTTGACTGAAAAGCACAAATGTGTCAAAATGCCAAGGATCAATGTAGCAGTAGAAACATGGGAAAGCCATTTTCAACCAATGCCATCCAGTGAACTCCATTTTACTTTTCACACATTGAATGTGTCCTGCCATTGCATAGACTGAGAAAAAGGAATACACCCTTTGCTGAGCGAGATCCTTGATGCTGCCTTTGTAACATTGCTTTCAATGTGGGTGCAACTGCATCCGATGGAAGAATTTTGACAGGACAGATTCACGCATACGACACATTTGTATGAATTAAGCTGACGTTCAGTACCAGTCTGAGGTAACCACGCTAGGACCGGGTCATCGTCTAGCTAAGTAACACTTAAATATGAACTTGAATAACGCACACTGCAGATGGAAACACAGTCTGTGACGTTGCCACCAGACCGATGGTTTACGTGATGGTTGATTGGATTTTTGCCATTTGTTCATAATTGTCAACCTCTGATAATTTCCCTCCCGCTGCCTGAATACAGACCAACGGGGAGTGGCGTGATGAATGAGGTTTGTAAGAAGAGCCCTCATCTTGCCATACAGATCCATGTTGTGCTGCGGGGAGCTGATCCAGCATGTACTTCCTTATAAATCATTCTGCTCCGACATTGTGGACTCCATGGTCTGTGGCCTTTTCAGTAGAGGCCAAGTGGATGCTACTGCCTGCTGACCATAATTTCTTGAAATTATTTGAAGTCCACATCGCTGCTTTCCAAGCAATAAAAGCAAATGAATTCAATCTGAAAGTCCAGCTTGTGACGCCCCTCTTTCTTTCTTTCTCTCTTTCTTTCTTTCTTTCTTTCTTTCTTTCTTTCTTTCTTTCTTTCTTTCTCTCTAAGATACTTAGCAGATCAGAATCAGAATCAGAATACCTTTAAAATGCAAATCACAGATGAATGTTAACATATTTATCAATTGTTTTCATTTTACAGTTTATTCTCTCCCTGATGACAGGTGAGGCACAGCCTCCTCTGCTTCCCCTGACCGCACGTCACTGTAGCAGATAGTGAAGGTCATCAAAATGTTTCAAACCGTTGAAGCCCTGCTAGCAAAGTCAGTGATGACAGGCACTGTAATGACAATTGAAGAGAAATCAAAAAGGAGAAATTGAAGTAAGAAGTTTGTGGAGGCAATAGTAGTCATAATAATGTTATTTAGTTTATGATGGACGGCAATTGTGGTGCAACAACAATGCAACCACTGCTGTGACTTTTTCTCGTCCTGTCATTGATTGTCGACGTCACAGAACAAGAAGAGGACGAACTCTTTGAGCAGCAGATTGAAGGTTGGTCAAACAGGTTAATAAAGACTATAGCACTAGCACTATGAGCTGAGATGCTGTTGAAATACTTGGTGTCAAACACTGCCGTGCTCCGCTGAGCTCTGCAGTCCATCTTTTTGCGCTGCTCTGCGTTGAATCGAGTGACACATTGCCGTCGAGGATTCGAGAAATTTACTGCAGTTATTGATGATGTCAGTGCCTCACCATATACAGTATCAGTACACTGCGATTTTTCCGGCAAAGTGAAGAGCAAACAGTCTCGCTTATCATATGTCTGTTGCAGCTCGAGTGGTTTGGATATACGCATGCAGATCCACCACACATGCCATATCACTATTTGTATGCATGCGTGTGCTCACTCATGGTGCAAGTGCAGTGACTTGCAATCTGTTTGCATGTGTGTGTTGTCATGCAAGCAGCTGCAGCTCCTCTGAAGAAACATAATGGCTGTAAAAATGCCAGGTGGGTTTATGTCCATATCCCCAACCATGTGGACGAGTATGCAGATCACAGCTAAGAGAGCTGTATCGAGACTACTCGCAACAAACTCGGAAATGAAACACGCATACAAAAATTAAGATGATGAGGGGAGGTAGACATTTATAATCTTCATCATGAATGCAGACCAAAAGCTTGGGAAAATCTTTTGTTTCACGCATCTCCTTTACACAGAGAGGTTGAAGTGGTGGTCAGAGAAGAAAGATGTTGGGCTGAGGACCAGTGGGCGTTGAATCTCATGCATATTCATGGGGCAGCTTCCAACAGAGAGGCCGGCAGCTCCGTGTACGCAGGATGATTTGTACGATGACCCAAAGCCTGCCATCCTTGGGGAGACGACTGCCAAGGGATCTTTGAGTCAGAGCTGCGTGTTGAGGCCTGCAGTCTTATTTTGGACCTGGAATGCCTCGGCTGTCAGATGGCAAACAGCCTGAGTCAGACGGCAGGGTCAGGAGTACAGTGGGATTACATGGTGCACGTTCAAACCCTTCTCCATCCCCCAAAACCATAACAGACCACGTCCCCAATTTGCTGCTCACATTTGCTGCGGACGGCTGTCGAGTAAATCAATCAGAGAATTTTCAAATCATTGAACAATATGGTGAGGGGTAAAGGTCTGTGGTGAAAATGTTAGAATATTGAGAGAATGAGGTGTCAGAGGACTCTGAAAGAAAGATAATAAGAGTACGTTGAAGGATACGAACATGGAGAAATACGGTCCAGTGAATGACGTTTTGAGATATATACAGTATATGTATGCTGCAAACAAAAATAATTCAAAAAGCTATGCTGTCCTGATAGATAGCTACAAAGCCTGGTATCACTGTAATTGGCTGAATCAGAAGCAAGCGTATGGTTCCCCGTTCCCACTCTGCATTCACAAAAAAATCCTAGAGTCAAATGCTGAATACAAAGGAGCGCAAATAATCTCAGAAGTCCACTTACTAGATTTCTGCTGTGTCAGAAAAAGTGAATTTGATTATAATTTCATTCCCGTATCAAAGGGAAACATGCGTACCTGCTTCGGCAATTCAGCAACACATGACTGAGAATAATAAAGAAAAATGTGAATTTCATCTCTTACATTAACAATACTGGATGCTTAACAACCCCCCAGCATGGCTCACAAACATAGGCTCATATGTTCAAATGCATGTTAAGTTTGGAAAAAATCTACGACTTCAGTAAATCCTTATGTGCAGTTACGCCCCAGCAGTTAATGAACTGCACAGACTCTCACAGCCATTTTTTAGAATTAGTCTTACTGCAGTATCATCTCTTGTCTCCCACAGCTGTCTCGACCGACCCCGGCTACAGACTCGATCGGTACATCCTTGTGCTGCTGACCTTGTAGCATATATTTTCACCCAAGAAGCTCGACTGCACTCCAAGAAAGTGAAGCCTCTGACTGACGTGATTGAATATTTAAGGACGCGCAAACATACTTCAGAGGAACGCACACCGTGATTACATGAATAACTCAGCACGAGTGATTGCTTGAATATCATCAGCATATATCAGCACTTATCCCTCACACGCCTACTGTGCGCTGAAATAAGACATGGTTTGACTTTTTTTTTTTTTATATGTGTGCACATCCTGAACTTCACATTTTCTAAAATGCAACACACCCATTACAGTTTCTTACTGCGGCAACCATCTGACAAGTGACAGCGATAAGATAACTAATGACTAATAACACTTTGGCAGAGCTGTCAGAGCTGGGTCATCTTCTAATTTTCCAATTCAGACAATGATTCCGATACTGATCTTGGTGTTGGTAAGTGTTGTTACTGTTCCACCTTTGGAACACAGTAAAACTGACAGAGGTCATGTAATCCAAAGGGAGGTATATACTTTTTCATTATTTACTTTGTCATTGAGAATCCGTGATCTGCCCTGTGAGGCAAAAGGAGTGCTGCTAGGGGTGGTGTTCCATAGGGTCCTTCTACTTGCTTAAAAGGACCTTGGAATCCTCACCTACCCCTGAGCCATGCCAGCTCCCAACCATGGCTCCCATTTTGCACTTTTTGGATCCAGTAGGTGGACAGCACTTGGTGGTGGATCCAGGTGTAATATAGCATTGGACCTGGAGAGTTAGAGGAAATGTTCTCAGCCTTGGTGACAAAAGGTGAGAGTGCATGAGCTGAAAAAAAAGAGAAAAATGTCATTATTAAAGTTGGGCTCTCTGTGAGGACATTCACATCACCGGGGCATCTATTTGGCTGACCTCAGTAGTGTACAAAAGCTGAGACTGGACTCTTTACTGGATTAAGATGTCCTTGGTCCAAAACTGCCCAATGAAAACTTATTATTCTTTTGCAGGTGTGTTCTTCCAAGGAAAGCACTTCTCTGCAGAGACTGACGGTTAAGAGTCTGAGCAGGTCATCGTCTGGCCCACACAAAGTGCTGCAGACTGTTCAGCCTTGCTGTTATACTGTAGATCATTTGCTGTCTCCTCTAGAGAGCGAACAGCTTCTTTCTCTGGCTGACATTCAGCGGCTAGTAGCTGGCGTATTTTGGCTATTCACAGTAGTCAAGTGAGTGCAGTCGAGGGCTGAAGGAACACTTGGGGTGTATAATAAACCTCTTAAGTGTGTTTTGTATTGATTGCAGAAAAATGAACTACGAACATCAGCATGATGTAATTACCACACTCAAGGTTTAGGAGTGCGGTAATGAGGAGTGAATTGCCAGTGATTGTTGGCTGTCCCGGCACCGTTAGCAAACAGAGGAAGGTCGAGGGCGGCAAAGAGAAGAAAAATCAGGTCTTCTCAATCACAACATCCTACTCTGCTCTACAACACTTCAAATCCAACCTCTGCAAAGGCCTTTGTTTGTCAGCCGGTATGTACCTCGTTGGAAAGTGGGTTTTCACGCTCAGCACCCACTTTGTTAGCTAAACACCGGTACTGTCTTGAAATTGGAATGTGTGCGTGTAATTGCCTGGATGGCGTCGTCCTGTGATGCACTTTGCAATTTCAGTCAGGCACTCAGCAGTAGCACTAGGAGCAGTTCAGTTCCTTTTGCTAACGGCACGTCTTTTTACAAACACGGGCCTTGCCGAATATTAATAGATGGCCTCCGAGCAGGTTGAGGGTGAGAGCTCTAACCCTGCTTTGTGATCACATCGTACAAAGTAGGTAGTAGGTAGATACAAAAACTACTTCACTTGATAGTATGTACTGAAGAAAACCCAATCCACCAATATCTTTTATCCTCAGCATGTAAAGAAGCACATGAAGGCCTATGCAGAAAGGAATCCTTTTTTTGAAGCCAAAGAATTGTTGTTGATTGGATCACTACACCATATCTACATTTGGCTCTTGGAAACATCATGTGATTCATTCATTCATAAGTAACAGCATTTGTGACAGACGTTTGCACAACGACCCAAGAGGCTTGGTGGTGTGACTTTGAGATAGTTGGTATTTGATGATACCACAAGGCTCCTGGAAGATATTAAGTTTACAGGAATTTGAAAAGCCTGCAAGAGTAGATAAAAATGAATGAATAAATAGATAAGAATAAATACTGCACACCGGTGATAGAAATGGTGATTGGCATAACAATGAAATGTCCACCTTATTTCCCTTTGTCTATTCTTGAGTACATATCTTCGTACCTTAGAGTACTTTGCAGACATTTATATACCTCCTCTCTTTTTTCTCTTTTGAAAAGATGAGATGACTTTGAGAATGAAATACAAGATGTGTTTGTGTGTGAGAAGCTTCAGCTACCCGGCTCTTTGGCTTCTGTTCCTGTATCAGTCCAACTCATATTTCACCTGTTCGCTCTGTCATCTCCTCTGCTGACACGTGAGTCCACACAATCCATGGCCTTTATTTTGTCAGATCTCTGAGCATTCTGGCAGATTCACGTGTATCTTCGGCACAGCACTCCTGAACGCACACACACGCACGTAAAGCACTATGGACAACTTGTGTAGCGATTAACATTCTAGTTGGCTGTTAGAGTGGACATAGATATTGCAGAATTTCTCTGAAATAATTTCTCTTTGTTCAGATTGCTTCATTAAAACAGCTAGGGGGAATTGCAGGGGTATGACAAATGCCACTTACGGGAATATAATATTAACACCATTGTCGCTCTATCTAATCCCCGACTCAATAACCCTCTGAATAATCAATTTGAACAAAGAACGGAGGCTGTCCTCTACAAGTCTGTGTGAAGTTATCGATCACATTGAGCTTCATTTCATTGCGTTGGTGTTTAATGCTGAGATTGCATAGTCACACATAAAAAGAACTACACATCAAGTGATAACAACATTGTGCTGCATTTGAAATCAGAATAAAAATAATTTTCTGGAGCAGGCAGCTTCTGGCAATTTTCTGTATACTTAAGTACATTTTCATCAAGAAGTCCCATACGTGTCCTCATTTGTCGCAATGCTGGCGGGAGTGAGTGCAAGTGTGAAAAAGACAATGTGAAAGTGTGCTAACACTTCAAAGGCACAAAGTGTACAAATTTGGAGACTGCGTGGGTTTTAACAATCAGCTGTACCGACGCCTTTAGTTTTACTTCTCTAAATCTCTTGTGGTACAGTTATTTTCACTAAATCTTAATGCCGATTGCTTCAGTGAATGATATCAGGTCTGATTTTTGTGCACTACTGGACACATCTTTGATCAGATCTCGGTTAAGGGAAAAATGACATCACATCAATGAAAAACTTGAGTCCTTTGCATCTTGTCCTCACTGCAATATTGATCCTCGTAATTTTGACACACTGAGCGAGTGGAATAGCAACAGAGGTGCCCGCTTTCAAACAGAAGGGAAGATCAACTGCTCACGTCAAAAATAAACCCTGATGAATTCCATTTAACTTAACTTTTGTTTCTGCATCTTGGACCGAGCGTTAGTTTCCTATCCCTCATTTGGACTGGTTGCTATGGGCTACACGATAAAGATAGATTGCTGGTGGCGTACAGTCTGCTTTGTGCGCAAGCATGAATTTAAAAAAAAGGGCAAAACAAGAACAAGAATGCTGTGCCAATTCCTCACGACAATACAGTTTCGCAAGGCGCAATTGAATTCTGCCGCTGCATTTTGATTAACAGAGGCTCCATCACTGCAACTTGTTGGAACTTTTATTGCAAACCTTTTGTCTATGGATAAATAATTTCCGCCCCCTTCCTTGGGGAGCTTTGTGAAATTGTTTTCTATTACCTTAGGCTGGGATTTCACCCATAAATCCACAACCTTTAGGAATGGCCTATATTCCGCTGCTCATGCATCATAACTGGGAGAGCTCTTTGCTCTCATATTTCAGTATGACTGTTTCTTCTTTGTGTACATATCTCCTCGTTGTCGCTCTGCGTGGCAGCAACCCTTAAGCAATGCACTTGCAAATACAGGCAGCAGCTATGAATATGCACACCTCATAATAATCCTCATAAAGGAATCAGATTTTAGCGATGTGGAATGACAGATATATACATGGTCTTTGCTCAGTCTCAACCACTCCTCCAGAGTGCATATCATGAATAATATTATGGCAGTGCGTAATGAAATGCAAGCAAATGTACAAACAAACCAAAATAGAGCATCTGGCTTTGACACGTTTTGTTCCTCCTCCCCTCCCGAGAGAAAAGCAGCCAGAATAATGTTAGATGATTCCCAGGATGTTCTGATGGTGAGGGAGAGGCTGATGGAAAGTCACAAGTTTGATTCCCATGGCAGCAAATGTGTTGAATGACAGATACAAAATCAACTGGAAGTTAAAGCATCTTTTAATTCTAGAAATTCGAATGTGGTGCACATATCCTTCGTCCCCCCAGACCCGCCCTCC